>JASDQU011403373.1:59294-78653 GCA_032191745.1 Picea mariana
CCCCCACGGGTTGCCTAAGTAACATCATGCGAGGCCCCACGTGACAGGGAGTCTTAGTCTCGCAAGTTTAAGGAAAATTTGGGGGAAATGTTGGTACCATGTTGTTGAAGGATGAGACAGTGTTATAATTACAATACAATAGGTCAGCTGTAGGTAACATGTATGCTTATGTGATTGCATCTTATGCTTGGTGATGGTATGGTACATGCTTGAGAGGCATGCTTTGTTGATGCATGGTACATCTTGGTGATATTGGTATGATACATTGACTAGTATTACATCTTGGTTGTATTTGTATCTTGGTATTTGGTTTGGTTGCATTGTGATGATGCTATGGTGCATGATAGAGGCTTATTCTTAGTATACTCTTGAATAATTGGCACATGGTGTATGGTTTTCATTGATATTGATACATTTTTTAGGATTACACTTGGTATATGAAAACACATGTATGAGATACTTCTATTGGCGAAGTTGGTACTTGGTTGAGGTACACCATTGATAACACTTTCTTGATATATCCTATGGTACATGGTGTATGGCATGATTGAGTGATTTGAAACATTGTTGGTACATGGTATGGTATAGGTGTTTATGTACATGGTTTATACATGGTATGGTACAAGATTGATACTCGGTATGGTGTTGAGGAATATGGTACAGGTTATGGTGAATGGTTGATGCACGGTTTGGTACAGGTGTTGGTGCATGGTTGATGCACTTGTTGTGGTATACAATAGATGTTTGGTATGAAATAGGTTGATGGTTTGGTACATGCTTGGTAGAAGCATGTGTTGGTGGTGTTGGACATATAGTTGAGAGGTGTCCTTGGTATATGATCCATGTGAGAGGATCTGGTTGAGTATTAGAGATAGTGACAGGTTGGATATAGAGACAGGTTGGACACGGTGACATGTTGATGTGATAGTGGTAGTGATAGAGATAGTGACAGTGACAGAGGCAATGACAATGACAGTGGCAGTGACAGTGGTAGTGACAATGCTAGTGACAATGGCCTCGAGATTGATTTCAATTAGTCTGCTAGTGATCCGAGAATAACATTCTGAATAAGCTTTCACTTCTCATCCAGTTGATAACAAATAGAGAATCCTCAAAAACTTGTAAATGATCAATCCCTTTCTCAATTGCCAATTTTATGAGACTTGTTAAAACTAATACTTCAGTTGAATTGTTTGTCCCTAGACCCAAACTTGCTTTGATTTTGATGAAAATACTATATATATATATATATATATATATATTCCAATAGCACCACATAAATTTTGAGGTCCTTTTTTGGCTCCATCAAAGAAACCCCATGGATATGATTTTTAATCAAAAGCTATCTTATTTTCCTTGGAACCTTTACCTTCATCTCCACCCTGAAACTTTGGGAAAGACCATACACCTGTAAGATCACTTAGAATGTGGGAAACTGTTTATCATTAAAATATTATCATTATGTGTAATCCATTTTCCCTACATTACTAAACAAGGTAGAGCTCTAAATGCTTCTACCTCCTTCTTCTTGAACCACTTCCCCAAGAATTCCTCTATAGTAGAACCATTCCATATATTCAGGATGTCAAAGATATTCTCCGCATTTCTTCAAATTTGGCTTTTATGGGGACATTTGATCAGTAAATGGCTAATATCTGTCTCTATTTCCTTCCATAAGTAGAAAAATCTTAGACCACTTTAACCCCTCCTTTGAATCAAGTCCCATGTTAAGACCCTATTTTTAAGAGCTAACCATAAAAAGACCCTAGTTTTTTTGGGTGCTTAAATTTTCCAATTTTTTTACCACCACCAAGACTCTACTTAATATTTTCCTAAAATCATATTTAGACCCTAATCTAACTAAATATGATCATGATACTTTATGTTATGCAAATGCTAGGGTATCATCCTTCTCCTTAATTCTTATATGGCTCTTCCTTAATTATGATACAAGCATATTCCATCTAAATCCAAGGGTTGTGTTGTTCACTAGCCTTGAGACGAAATAGTGGTTCTAGCATTATCTTCTACTTGATTTAAAGAGAACAATCATTTTCTTTGTAAAGGGGATATATCATTTGGAGGAAGTAAAACTACATTCCCACAACCTAGAATTGACTCAACACCCAACCTTACACGTGTCCCATTTCCCACCTTCCATGACATATTATTACCAATAATCTAGAAAGATGATACCAATGCTTTCCAATGATTCGACACATTCTTAATGCTTTTCCTGGGATTCCTTATCCAATCCATGAATGAACCTAGATCTATATATTTCCGCTACATCACTTTCTTGCACACTCTATTTTTTGTCAACGAGTTTCATAGAATTTTAAAAATTTATTTGATGTTTATGTGTGTGCGTGTGTGTGTTCATTACATTGCCTATCCCTTCAAGATTCTTTGACCTCAAAGCATTTTATGGAGAAGCTGATATTTTTGTTGTGGCTTGTAATGCCTTCTCATGATTTTTTTTCTTGAAGCTATGATGGTTGACAATATGAGTTTTGAAGTGTTGAGTAGATTTGTCATATTGTAAAATGGTCAGACCTCCCTATTTCATTTTACAACAAAATTATGTGGTGATGATTTTTGTGAATTGGGAAATGATCATATTCCACAAATGAACTTCTCTTTAATATAATAGGATCTTAATTTATCTTCTCATATTGATTTGTCTTTGGTTAGTTCATTGAGTAATATGATTATTATTATAATTAGGATGATGATAATGTATCCTTGTATCTTGTGTCTTGTTTTGGAACCTTTTCCTTTTGATACTTCAGTGATTTATTGGTTGATAATATTTCAATATAAAAATATTTTTTATTTGTGAACTCAATTGGATTTGTGTTGGTTCCTTTCTCCAAGGTCTAGATTTTTGCATCTAATGGATCCTTTATTTTAGTGGCATGGGTCATTGTTTCTTTATCGATCACTGATTCTTTGTTGGTAAGTTACTCTAGCATTTCTTGTTGTGACTTCTTTTCACTTTTCAAATTCTTAATATGTGCTATCAAGTTTTGACTATGATTCTTAAGGTAATAGATTTATTCCTCTTTATCAACAACAACCTTGTCAAATTCTTTCTAGTGGTATTGCAACTTTTGCATTCACTTCTAGCTATCTTGAAGAATCACTTCTTATACATCCTTCAAGCCTTTTGATGAGGAACCTACTAATTTATTATCCATATCAAAATTGATTTATTAGTCCTTTTCATTTGGACAAATAATGATGTTAATATCCCTTCATTGAATAGTCCCTATAAACTTTAATAACACAAGAACGTATTTTGTGAAACTATTAGGAAATCTTCTATTTTTTCAGCACTAAGCTTCATTGCATTTTATTTAAAACTTTTTTGAAAATATACCCTTGATACTGAAACTTATATATTCTTCATAATCAATGGGTATACAAGGTACAATAGTTCCTTCTCAGAGTGACAAGAGGCCAGGAAGGGACGCACATCTGGAAGGCGGTTTCTTTAGAGGGTCCTCTCCCCATCACAAGCGCAACTTGACAAAGAGGACACGCAGGGTGTGGAAGCCGAAACAAAAACATCCCAAACTTGTACTGGGGATGGACATAGGACTCCATGAAGCCTGTAACCTGGCCCTATGTGCCTTGGTAGAGAGGATAGCATAGAAGGAAAGATGTAAGTAGAGTCTAGAGGACTGGTTAGTTGCCAACTGGAAGCCTGTTTTAGGCTACATTCTTGAGACTCTTTACCTCCAAAAAGGTTGGCTAGGATTCATTTTTAATAAACCTTAGGACACTGTTGGCATTCTGGAAAAGTTATGGGGTTTTGGTGGAGGAAGCATCATGCTTAAAATATGGAGGATAGGTTTCCACCCCTATACATAATACTTCAGCTTCAGACACATTTAGGTTCTCCTTCCGGGCCTCCCTCTTCAACTCTGGAACTAGAAGGCGCTTGAACTCATAGAAAATTACTTAGGACACTTCCTTCGGGTGGATGCAGAGGCTCTGGCTGCTTCTGATAAACGAATGGAAAAGGTCTTAGTGGAAATAGACATTCACGTTGGACTGCTTGAAATGTTGGAGATAGATTGGAGGGGAATCCTCTTTGCACAATGCTTAGACTACCTGGGAATTCCATTCCGGTGCTCATTTTGTAGAAGGACGGGACACTTGAGAAGATATTGTGCTCAGTATCCCCTAGCCATGTCAGAGGAGGATCCTTCAGAGGCTCCCGGTTTTGATGGTTACGATTCTCAACCAGACTTGAATGGAATGAATGCCTCCTCTCCTCAGATGAGGGACGATGACAATTCAGACCCCCTTGATGATTCGTTTGTCGATAAGCTAAAACTCTTTTTTCCCTCTCTGTACAACACCCTCTCTTCTTGGGAGAGGCTAAACCTTGACTCGCTGGCAGGCTCCCTTATAACTCCACGAAATCCTGATGTTGGGTTCTCGGTGATGGAACCCCATCCTCTCTCCTCTCCTCTTAGACCAGAACACTCGAGAGTCTTTGACTCACCACCAACAGACTTGGAACATACAACCCCCTCTTTCGAGACTGTTTCCCCCACACTTCCAGGCTGCGCTGAGATGACTCCAACTGACCTAGAACTGGAACACATGCTTCTTTCCTTCACACCAGCCCCTCCTGCTCCATTTGGATCCTTTCCTGTCCCTACCTACAAAGGAAAGACCCTTATTCACCCTGCAAACCCCTTGTCCGATATACCTTCTTTGTCGGGAGTGCGCAAGACTAATGGAACTGACCCTTCTTGGTCCAGGGGTTTAGGTCTAGAGCTATCGCCACTAAAAACTCATTTTGCGCAGAAGAAGGCCGATACCGATTCTATGAGCTCGGCTTCTCAATCATTTGTTGTCGATATAGGGGCGCTTAGAGGATTAAAAGCCCTTGCCAGGGCCAAGTCATGATCCTACTATCCCTTAATATCAGAGGGGTAGGAGGACCCCTAAAACATGCCTCCTTGAGACGACACCTTGAGAACACTAGACCTTCTGTTATTTTTCTCCAAGAAACCCCGGTAGTTGTGGAAACAACGAGAAACTTCATGTAATCTTTCTGATCGAATTGGATGATTTGCGCGGCCAGCGCTGTTGGTAACTCGGGAGGACTCCTGGCTTCTTGGGATCCCACCATTTTTTATTTAATCCCCGCTCTAAGCCCTGGAGGGATATTGTTGACAGGTACTTGCTTTGAACTAAAACGAAAGTTGACTTTGTTGAACACATATGGACCGTGCACTGAACGCAGATTTTTCTGGGAGAATCTCGATCGTATTGGCCTTCTAGCGGTGAAATACCTCATCTTAGAGGGAGACATGAACCTAACTACTAGCTCAGAAGATATTTGGGGAGAGAACGCTCAAGCAGATCCACTCTCGATTTTTTTCAAGCATCTTTTCACCAAAAACAACTTAGTGGACTTGGCACCTGTTGAGGTGATGCCAACCTGGAGAAACGGAAGATCACGAACATATGGGATTGAAAAACATTTAGACAGATTTCTTGTGGCAGACAGAATGATCACACCCCACAACAGAATCTGAACCTGGGTGGACTTACCCTATCTCTCAGATCATGCTACCCTATTTGCCTTCAACTGGGGGAAGTGGGAGTAGGAGCATCTTACCCTTTTAAATTTAACCTCGCGTGGCTAAAGCAGGACTCTTTTGAACAAATAGTCTATTCGGTGTGGACCGACACATCTCTCCCGATTCAAGGGGATCCGCAGGGTAGCCTGGAGAGAAAGATAAACTGCCTAAAAGACTACACAAAAATCTGGTTAAAAGATAAAAAGACTAAGGAAAAGGCCGAGTTGAGTTTTTTAGAAAAGGACCTAGAGGATCTTCTTCGGATGAAGGTGCAAAATGCCAGGATTTATGACTTTGACCACAAACTGAGATGTCTAGAAAAATCTAGAAACAAATTTCTCCTGGAGGAAGAAGAAAGGTGGCGCTTGAAGAGCAGGGCTTTATGGATTGCCATTGGGGACAAAAACACGAGGTTCTTCCACCGTTTCGATAGTCATCGAAGGAACAAAAAATTCCTGTGGGAGATTCAGGACGAGGATGGAAGCATTCACAAAACACAAGAAGACATCAAAAAGGCGGCCTTCAACCACTTCAACTCTTTCTACAAGGACACTGACGAACCACTTCTATCGGATTAGGTGGACACTGCCAAACTCTTTCCCAGGATGGTCACAACAGAGGAGGTTAGATTCCTGGAATCACCATGCACAAATGAGGTGATTAAAGGTTTCACCAAGGAAAAAATCCCAGGACCCGATGGGTGGTCCGTTGAACTTTTCCTCCATTTCTTTGACTTAATGGGAAAAGACTTGCTGGACGTTGTGGAGGATTCGAGACTCCGCGAGCATGTCAATAAACAACTAAAAAAAAATTTCATCGTTCTAATACCCAAAATAAATCTTTCAAGACGGTTTACGGATTTTCGCCCAATTTCGCTTTGTAATCTCTGTTACAAGATAATTTCTAAACTCATTTCCTGGAGGATCCAACCCATACTCTCCAAGGCTCTCTCAGAAGAATAGTTAGGCTTCCTAAAGGGAAGTCAAATACTCGATGATATAGGAACAACACATGAGTGCTTACACAGTATAAGGACAAAAAAACTCCAAGCTATCCTCCTGAAACTGGATCTCAACAAGGCTTTTGATAACATCAACTGGGATTTTCTTCGCCTCTTACTTTTATAGTGTGGTTTTAGAGTGGCTACCACTAGATGGGTGATGGGCTACATTTCCTCGACCCTCTTCACTGTTTTAATCAACGAGGAAGCCACAAAGGCCTTCCATTGTGAGCGAGGACTTCGACAGGGATGTCCCCTATCGCCCCTTCTCTTCATTCTGGTTCTGGAAAGTCTTAGCATTCTGCTGAAAAGAAGTCAAGCGGTTGGCAACTTGATAGGGATAAAAGTCTCAAGATTGGTCAAAATCCTGCACTTACTATTCGTGGATGATGTGATCATCATGACTAGTGCAACCATGTTTGAGTGGATCGAGATTCATAAAATTATTAACACTTTTTGCTTGGTTTCAGGTATGAGGATCATCTTTCACAAGTCAACTTTCCTGGCAATGGGGGCTCAAGAGGCTACCCTGGATGAACTAAAATATCTGTTCAATTTTTACTCTAAAAACCTTTCAGAAGGTTTCAGATATCTGGGGTTCCACTTAAATCCAACAAGCTACAAAGCATCAGACTGGAGCTAGCTAATTGATAAATTCGAACACCGCATTCACCACTGGTGTTACAAGCTACTTTTGATGGGAGGCAGATTCATTTTAGTTAACGCTGTTCTGGAATCCTTACCTGTTTACTGGATGGCCATTGCCCACTTTCCCCTTTCGGTACTTAAGAAAATTCGACAAATGATTTTGGACTTCCTTTGGTCTGGTAGCAAACAACATAGGGGCTTCCATCTTTGCAAGTGGCAGGAGATCTCAAAACCAAAATCGTTGGGAGGATGTGGCCTGAGAAATTTGTACCTCTTCTACAGGGCGCTATCTGCGAATACATTTTGGAGAGTACTAATGAAACCATGCATTTGGAACAAGGTAGTAAAGGACAAATACCTCCCACATGAGCAGGTCCATATTTGGCTAAGATCGGCCTCAACACATTCATCGGCTGCCTCTCAAACATGGAATAAACTCTTAAACACGCTACTAATCATTCTCCAGTGGATCGCGTGGAATCTAGTCTCCGGGAAGTCAATTGATATTGGGCGAGACTCCATCCTGGGTCTAGGCAAACACTCACTAATATCGTCCTCACTACTTGATCACCTTCACCGTAAAGGGATACACTTCCTTTATCAAGCATAGAGTTCACTTTTAGGAGGTGTGTTAGGCACATATTGGCTGTAAGGATCCTTTCTGGAGCTCGAAGGGGACCTCGAGGCCGAGTGGAACCGGTTCATACTACACTTACTTGGATCAGGCATATCTCTCCAAGATCGGCAGGACATGCTCATGTGGACGGGAGGAGACTTCTTCGATAAGTTCACAGTTAAAAATGCCTATAACGCGGTGGCCACAAAGCTTTGGGACAACATAGAGGAAACTTGGTGGAAAAAATTATGGAAGTGGGATTGCCCCACTAAACTCAGGCTCTTTATATGGCTACTGACTGCAAACAAGGTTCTTGTTTGGGAAAAATTACAGGCCCGAGGATGGACGGGACCAAGTAGATGTCCATTGTGCAAAGTGGGCTGCGAATCAACTCTTCACCTTTTTGTGACTTGCCAGTTTACTGGTTCGGTCTGGAAACATGCCTTACTCAGCTTAAAACTCTCAACAAGGTGGACTGGCAAATCGGTTAGCTCTTGCCTCAGCAATTGGAAAAATTCTAATAATTCCTACCCTTCCTTGCCAGCCTTTCTTTGCTGGAACATATGGCTTGATAGGAACAAAACAGTCTTTGATGAGGGCTGCCCTTCAACTCATCAGCTGATCTACAAAAATCTAGCAGCAGTGGCTTCTCTTGGCACCTGAGTTAAATATCATCCATTGCACACCTCCAATGTAAATCTCTCATCAAATAGAGTCATTTCTTGGTTTGATGGAGCTGCACAACAAAGCGACAAACTCTGTGGAGCTGGTGGGATGATCCACATACCTAATTGTTCCTCCTTTCGATGGACACTTAATTGTGGACAAGGCTCTAACACAAAGGCTGAACTCATGGGGGCTTGGGCAACGCTCACCCCGACTCGAAGACTAAACATTTTTTATCTGTTGGTTCTTGGGGACTTAAGAATTGTAATTGAATGGCTCAATGGGTATGTTGATCTCTAGGCGGCTGCCCTGTTGAGATGGAACGATAGAACTCATGAAGCCACCTGACACTTTAGGAACCTTTCCTTTGACCATATCTTCAGAGAAGATAATTGTGTTGTGGATACATTGTCAAAAGAGGCGCTGTCGATGCCCATTGGTCAAATTAATTTCTCTCGATGGGAGGACGACAATGAAGGTCCCTCCTCGTTTATGCTTCTTTAATGTAATGTTTCTCATAATTTTTCCAGCTATCTTTAGAAGAATGTGCTGGCATTTATGGATCTCCTCCTCTAGGACAGAGGCTGATTGTTTTTACTTTGGCATTGGATAGGGGGTTTTTCTTTAATAGCTGGCTACCGATGAACAGACCTGGGATTTCAGGCACATAACCATCTGCAGAAAAGACTGTTGTTTTTGTAAACAATTATACTATGTTTTGAATATAATGAGAAATTTTTTCCCGTGGAAAAAAGGTACAATAATTCCACCAATAATGTTTTTCAATAATTCTCATTAGTGTAATAATCCTATATATATAACCTTAGTAGTATAATAAAAAATACTTTTCCTTTAGTAATACTATAATAAAATGAACCAACTAAATATATTTTTGATAATTACCTAAGTTCCTTATACTATGATAACAATATTCTTCAGAAACTTAAGTATTATTTGAATGTTGCTTCTATTTCCCTTTGATTCCCCTAATTAACAAGGGCAACAAAGCTGCATATATTGCCTCCTCATAATAATTGTATTTGGTATGAACTAGTATTCTATGTTGTCTATACGTAAGCGAGCAAGTAAGATGACCAACTATTCTGAAACTAGCTGGCAGATCAACGAGCAAGCCATCAGACAACCCACACATTGTGCTTGGGAGGAACTTTAGCTACTTCTATTTATGTCAATTAGCATTGGCTTACTTGGACATCCAAGATGACTATTTCATTGACCGATTACTCAGACTAGTAGCTACATGTTTCAATTAAACACCTAATTGTAATTAGTATCCACACGCGCCTAAATATGACAAGCACCATAACGTAGGAACACCTAAAGAAGTAGAAGAAAGAAAACGAAACAAGATATTGTTTCTTGATTAATGTATAGAGCCCCCAAGCATAGGTCAACCACAACCACACTAGAGTAACCACACAACAACAACAACAAAAATAATTGATCCACATAAATTTGTATTTCTTGTCTTCTGCAAAGAGAATTGATCCACATAAATTCGTATTTCTTGTCTTCTCCAAGCCTTGGTGCAAGTTGTATTACACAAATCCATACTTGTTTAAAACAAAATAAACTATTATTTTAATACATTTATTTATGTAATTGAATACATTTACTTATGTAATGGTGTCGATAAAGCACACATAACATGGAACGAAATGTGATAGATGTTTGCACATAGGTATTATGCGCACTTGACATGATCCAATTCCAACATTGTTTCACACGCTTCAAAAAATAATCAAACCCACCTCGCCTTTTGTCGATTGTCCCAACATAATTTGTGACACCTGATTTAAGTCGCTGACACTTCACCTTTACATCATGTTAATTCTATTTTATTAGATTTTAAAAAATTACTTATTGATTATTTTTCAAAAATCACGTTAATATTATTTTGTAAAAACATTACATTTATGTGACAAATATTTTGCTTGTTTTATATTATGATTTGAGATAAAAAAATCACTTATTAATTATTTAAAAAAATAATAATATTAATATTAGACAAAATAATATTTCGCTCTTTTTTATAGTATGGTTTAAGATTAAAAACAAAAAAAAAAAACTATATGTTATAATTCGACACTACAAACTAAATCAAAATAATAAAACATATCTAGAAATTATATACATACCTAACAAAATTTAATAGACTGACATTTACTGAACAAAATTTAATAGACAATGACAATTTAATAGATTGACATTTACTGAACAAAATTTAATAGACAATGACATTTTAATTCAACATAAAAACTTACTTCGAAACATGCATCTAGGGCCTCGCATGATCAATACCTTACCCATTGTTTAATTACGTCTAGAAGCATACTGTTTATAGTGTCACATTATCATTTCAGATTGTTTACAATGTCACATTATCATGTCATAGTGTTTATAATGTCACAATCTTTAACTGTGGTGAGATAGAGATAAAACCATGTATCTATTTTTATTCAAAAAATCATTGTTTTTATTAGGTTAGACTTAAATCTTAAAAAAAAATAATCATCGTTTTTATCATGCGAGGAAATTTAAATGATTAAAATTCAAATCTATGTTCATTGTAAAATAGAGGTTGACACTTGAATTTTGCATACTAAAGCAAAGTAGATTAGCATTTCGTTTTTCATTGAAAAAAGAGATTACAACAGTTTTTGACTAGTACATTCGAGCAAATTATGATTTCAATTTTATATGAAAGAATGAAATCCAGTTATAATGTGTTACTGTTAAAATAAAACAAGTGTTGTGTGGCAACGTAGTTCCTGCTGGGTTGAATTGGGAATAAATGTAGAGGGATAGAAAAAAGTAGCGGAGGCAGATGAAAACTGCAGCGGAGATGTGTCAAGCAGCATGAAGCACAGGTGGTATTCATGCAGTAAATGACATCTGGCCTCTAGAGCCCCATTTATTTTTTGAAAGTATATAATATATTTTGCTATGTTGAAAAATTATGTCTATTTTGTCTCTATATGTGGCAGGACAAAAAAAAAGTTATATTCAAATTAAGAAAATACAATTTCTGCATAGTGGAAGATAAAAAATTATGACGACATAAATATAAAAGGAGATAAAAAACAGTTTAATTTGAAATATATCAAAAAAGTTACATATTCCTGGAAATTTAAATGCATTTGTCATATGGACTAGGATTGGGGCTCGCACGAACCATAAGCATAGTGGAAGATAAAAATGTATGAGGACATAAATATTTTTTATTTGAAATATATCAAAAAATAATATTGTCTATTACATATTCATGGAAATTTAAATGCGTTTGTCATATACACTGGGATTTGGGCTCTCGCGGACCATAAGAGAAATATGTACAAGAAATAGGACTGTAGAAAGAAGAAGTGGGCGACGATAGAGTATAATGCCTGAAAATAATAAATTGAAATGTATCAGTCTTTGGCTAGACATTTCTATTTAAAAAAGTGGAATAACTGGGTCGATAAACAAAGCAGGATGTGATTAGTATAGACTTACAATAATGGTACATATGACCCCTTTTGCTATTTTCTTTCTGATACCTTTTCATTGATGTCGTTGACGGCTACTGGAATCGTGGCAATTGCCTGTTGCCTTTCGTCGGCGACCTGCTTCAATTCCCTTTCAAGTCATTCTTCAATGTAACTTCTCATTGGGGAGACGCTGATCTCATTCCGAATTTTTATGTTGAAAAGTTCATTTTCTAATTCCCTGAAGTCGATAGAAAGATTACGCAGAGCTTGATCAATTTCCTCATTCTGTACCGAATAGTTGACTAGCCAGTTGTCGACGTCATATTGACCATATTCAAGGATGTTGTAAAACGTTTCCAAAGACAACACCTTAAAAATATCAACTTGTTTAATGAAGGCTTGCTTAGTTAAGGGCAAGGAGTTGACGATTAAGTTGGGGTCTTGGAAGTCATTGGTCCTTCCGGCTAAGTTTATTCTGGTCATCTTTGTGAATAATTTTTCTTTCTTTGATATGGCTTGTTCACATGACTAGACAATGAGATGCAGGTTCTTCACTTTTTCTTTCCAGCATGCATTTAATTGACTGATTCGGTTTTTGGATGGGATATCTTGTTCTCTTCTTTTCGTTTTTGTCATGTTGTTGATAATGGTGCCAAAAGGAAGGACCTTGTTTAAACAGAAATGTTCTTCATCTTTTAACTCCACCTGCAAATGTTCGAGCAAATTATGTGCCCTCGTTCGAAGGGAAGTCATGGTTTGTGATGTTTCCCATGCCTCAGTAATCAGTTCCATTATTTTCTTGATATTATTCTCCACATATATCTACACGATGCGAGGAGGCTAGAGGATCCTTTTAACTTGGCTGCAGGGGTGGTAGGTATGGCTATTTCCAAAGGATTGGCAAGCAACGGCATAGGAATCAAAGCTTCTTCCAATTCCTTGACCCGTTCCTTCAGTCTGGCATTCTTGACCTCAATGCCTCTAATGGAATCATCAAGAGCATCTCCGATCGCTATGTGAAGTCGAAAGATTTGGGACGGCCACATCTTTGCAAGGTTAACCTCTGAACGAGATTTTCCTTTGTTATTTTTTACATCTTTTTTTTCAATTATTATTTTTTTGGACTGGCTATAAAAAACACCGCTCTGGAGCACGAAGGATTCATCTTCGTTGAAATTTTTGGTATCAGATATGTCCATTGGATGACTATGCTGGATCACGTCTCTGGGCTGATCAATGTAGCAGAATACGCTATCTAGATCAGGCTCAAGTTCCATGTTCTCACTTTGAATTTTGGGCTCTTCCGCCTGTCACATATTTTTTTTTCTCTTGTCCACTGGAAGCTTGTGAGAACTATCAATTTTAGGGTGAGGAGGGTCATTATCTCCTCCTCCGTTTGAAGAACTCTTAGTTGCTTTGTTGTTGTGGTGGGCCATTGGAGAGAAGCTCCGAGATGTCGTACTTTTGGGAGTGTTATTCGCCGATTGAACACTCTTCTCACCGGGGCCTTTTCCTTGTTTCTTGTACAATTCAATGGTGCTTTGCAGTGTGTCTAGGTCATCGACAGCAGAAGCAAGAGCATTGTCGCCAGTGTCTCTGTTTTCGCTCAGGTGTTTTTTGAAAAAAGAATTGTCGAAGCCAAGTGTTTGTAAATGTTGCAAAAAATATTTGTTGGGGTCGAACCCTCTTAGGCTTTCAACATATCTTAGGTTCAGGTTGCTAAAATGGGTTGCGAATTCGTCAATTTTGTTGACGTTCCTCAACATGAAGTCCCCGACTTTCCAAGGCAGAGGAATGAACTGATTTTTCTTCTTCTCTTGGAATAGACACAACCAATAGTTGTATTGCCTTGCTACTTCTGTAACAAACATTCTGTCCGTAATGTGACATGGAAGGAGAGATTTTTTTTCCCTCGAGCTAAAAATCCTTATCACAGTGTAATTATCCAGATATCCAAGTGCCCCCTTCCTGTCCAAAAAATTGGTTGCCTGGTCAAATATCCGGGGAGCATCTTCTCCTAACAACAAAACTTTGAAAACAGACAAAAATCCATTAAAAACCTTATAAAAATAGTGGGAGGCCTTGCGCTTCCACAAGGCCTGGTACCAGAACGTTACTGGGTCGAATTCCCAGTTGACCTTCTTGGATAGAGGCAGTTTTGGAAACTGGCAGCAATGTGCTATCGCAAAAACTAAGTAGGATGACATATAAAAAAATTTCTCCTTTTTGAAGCTTGACAATTGGGAACATATTTCATGGGAAATTAGCTTGCCCCAATAAAAAATGGCTTGTTCCTTTATTGTGAAATACAAAATATAAAAAGCCATCCAGGAAATAGTTGATGTGGAGTCCTGTCCCATTATTCTTGTAAACAACTAGGCAATTTCCTGGTATGGATTTCTAAATTAACTAACCTGCAAGCTTGTGATATCTTCAGGAACTACCATTGGGTCTTCCAAGAACTCGGGCAAGAGGTCCAACTCGTTATTATGCTTTCTTAGGAATTTCTTGGAATCTTCTCCTTTGAACGTCAATGTTGGGTCCGACAATCTTAACATCTGGTGGAAGACCTGAGGTGAAAAAGAAACAAAAGAGCGATCCCACAGTGGAATAATTATTTGGTATGAAATAAATTTATCGACGCACCAAGAAACCATCTCCTTACAGTAAAAAACTGCAGGGACACAACCTACACGAGCAATCCAAGAGGTTCAAATTACTTCGTTCTGGGCGGTAGGGGATGAGTAATAAGAATATGCTCCGGACCACTGGAATTTCTGGTCCTTGCACCGAAGATGTTCACTGTATCTCCACAGAATTGTTGTCGAGTTGATGCCATAGGTTTATGAGAATGTTCGTTTGCTCTAGACAATGGTTGAAATGATCAGTTGGAGGCGATAATATAACTCTCCGCAAATGTTGGTTCAATGCTAATGAATGGGAAAGCTCCTTGAGCCTTTCATTGATTAATGACAATCTCTATGGGTGTTGTATGTTGAACTGTTAGCAGTAAAGCTTACTTATTGCATATTTAGAAGTGCGAAGGTGGCGGATACGACGAAGAGAAATTAAGGATTGGAGGTTTCGTGAACGTTCCAACCCGACGACGTACGGACGACATTTCATGATTATGAAATTAACACTCGAAAGGGATAATATAACGCTCGATAAATCTTTGTTTAATGCGAATTATTAGGAGATCTCCTTGAGCCTTTCACTCATCAATGACAATCTATACGGTTCCTGCATGATGAAATGTTAGAATTAAATGTCACTAATTGCATATTTAGAAACAATACACACACACACACACACACACACACACACACACACACACACACACACACACACACACATATATATAAACATTTTTTTTTTATTATAGAAAAGTGTGAAGGTCACGGAGACGGGGAAGAGCAAGGAACAAATGGCAAGGTCTGAAAAGTGGTCGGACGGTATTCAAAATAGGGTTACGAGGATACTCAGGAGAGGTGAGTGTTCGACGGTCAAATTTTATGTATCAGAATTTTTTACTGCAATACATGTAAAACGAAAGAGAGCATGATGGGGCAGTTCAACGGCCAGTTTGTATATTTGTGGAATTTCGAGAAAGTGGCTAAGTATGGAATAGGAAAACGGTCGGTCAGACTCGTTTTCAGAATCGAGGATTGAATATTTTGTGAATGGACCAACCCGACCACATGCAAATGACATTCCATGATGTTTGAAATAAACACTCGGAAGGGATAATATAACCATCCGAAAATTTTGGTTTTATGCATATTAATGGGATATCTCCTCAAATCCTAGTTTAGCATTAACGCTTGCTAATTTCATACTTATAAATAAGATCTTATATATAATTTCCAATTTCTAATTGCAAAAGGCATGGGCACAGGAAACACCTATTAAGAATTGGATATTTCTTGAACTCACCAACCCGACGATCCACAAAATAAATTCGAAGAAATGGCGAAGTATGGAAAGCGGACAGACGGGCTTCAAAATGGGGTGACAATAGTTCCACAGGAGACATTTGGACCCAACGGTCAAATTGTATGTCTCGAAATTTTTCAGTGAAAAATGTGTACCACAGAAGAGGGCACGATAGGTAGACTGTAATACAAAAGACAATATGATGTGAGTCTGGTTGTAAATTTGTATATCACGGAAGTCAAGGTACTATTTGCAGGTCATGGAACAATAGAAGTGAAATCTAGCCCCCTACCCGGGAATCCGCGGTCGGAGAAGTGACTGGATATGGAATGGGGAAGCAGTGGGTCGGAGTCACGATATAAAAGCACGAGTGAAAATGTGAACCCGTAAGTTCGCCAACCTGCGCAGCTAGACATTTTTGGAAAAACGACTAAGTGACAAGAAAAATAAAGTACAGGGAAAAGAGAAACGAGAATTTCGTTAAGTATAGAAGACAAAGATCTATCTTTTCTGCATGTTTCTGGAGAATTTATATACTTATTGCATATACTTGGAAAGAAGTGCGAAGGTGGTGGGCACAGAAAAAAACAACTAGGAATTGGAAATTGTCTGAACCCGCCAACCCGATGATTTGCGAAAGAGATTGCAAGAAATGGCTGTGGAAAGCGGTCGGATGGGCTTCAAAATAGGCTGACAAGGGTTCTTGAGGAGACATGAGGCCCCGACTATCAAATTGTATTGATCGAAACTTTTGAGTGCATACCGTGTAAGATGGAAGAGGGGATGATGTAGGAATCTGAAAGGCAATTTGTATATCGCGGAAGACGGGGGGTTGTTTGCAGGTCAAGGAACACTAGAAGTGCACTCCACCTATCTGGGAATCGGCAAGTGAAAAATTTGGTTAAGTATGGAATTGGAAGCGCTAAAGAGATTCTAAGAAATGGAGAAGTATGGAAAGCGGACGCAGGGGCTTCAAAACGGGGTGACAATAGTTCCCCAGGAGATGTGAGGACTCGAAGGTCGAATTGCAGGCCTCAGAAATTTTGTTTGAAAACTGTGTATCATGGAACATCGTATGATGTGGGAGTGCAGCAGTAAATTTGTATATCGCGGAGGTCTGGGTGTTGTTTGCAGGCCACAAAACAATGGAAGTGAAATATAGAGCCCGCATGTCCGGGAATCCACGATATGAGAAGTGCTTGGGAATCGAATGACTAGTGGTTGGTTGGAGTCGCGATATAAAACCATGAGCGCAAATGTGAACCCGTGAGTTGGCCAATGCGCGCATTGAGACATTTTCTGAAAATTGACTAAGTAACAAGAAAGAGAGTAGAGGGAAAAAAGAAATGCGAATTTTGTCAAGTATAGAAGAGGGAAAAGAAAGTCCAATCTGCAATAGATATTCCATGTCCTGGCAAGATCTTTTCTGTCTGTTGCTGGATAAGTTGTATACATATTGCATATACTTGGAAATAAATATGAAGGTAGCGGGCATAGGAAACAACAACTAGAAATTTGAAATTTCTTAAACTCGCGAACTCGATAATCCGTGAAAGAGATGTCAAGAAATGGTCAAGTGTGGAAAGCGGCTGGACGGGCTTCAAAATAGGGTGACGGGTTCCCAAAGAGATGTAAGGCCCCGACTGTCAAATTGCATATATCGAAACATTTCAGTGAAAAATGTGTAACACGAAACATGGGATGATGTGGGAGTCCAGAAGTAAATATGCACATCGCAGAAGTCAGAGTGTTGTTTGTAGGTCACGAACAATGAAAAGTGCAATTTAGACAAAGGGGAAGCACTCAGTCGAAACGCGTGAATCCGCCAACCCGCGCAGCAAGACATTTTCGGAAAAAAATGACTAAGTAACTAGAAAGAGAAACTACAGGGGATAAAAGAGTGGGAAAATAGAAAGGCAGAGGGCAATTTTTCGTAAGCGGGAATTGGTTTCAAACAAGCCCCATTGTTGCAAAACCATGATTTTCTAGTAATTGTTAGCAAATGATTTCTTGAATATTAGATACATTCTTCCATGACTGTAACATATTAACTTAAGTATTAAACTTCTTGCATTATGGATTGTTATCATTAAAGCTTAATAATTTCATGTCTAGAAACAAGAATGACGATCTTGCTGCAACATTGTGATTTGGTATTTCTATTTTCTATCTGCATTACGAATAGAATTGAACGTTGGTTTGAAACTGTCTGAAATTCATTTTTTTGTTTCCATAAAATCCTGATGGATCGACACAGTGAATTTCCATATAATTGTTAAATGATCCATTTTAGAACAAATTACCTAAGCAAATACAAGATCAAAGAACTATGAGACTATTGAACCATGCCAGTGAGAAGAGGTGTTAAATCAAGAAAAGAAGCAGCAAACAAGACTCCAAGGCAATTTTTTTAATAGAAAATCCATTAAAAAAAAGAATACTGAGCATTGTATATCTATGCTTAGAAATTAGATCGAGTTCTTTGGGTGAAAACATTGAACATATTTGCCATAGACATGGGCACAGGATCTGCAACATGCAGGAGCCATCGAGATGCTCTTCAACATGCATATAAAACTAATTACCATGCTTTGCTTTTAGGAAATCCTTGTAGTCTTCTCCTCGGTGGATCGATGTTCAGTGCCCCGATTTCAATACTTTGCGGAAGACCTAAGCCGACAAAGAAACATGAAAGTGGGTTTGCAGTGGAATAAATCCTTGGCTTGAAGCAGATGAACAATAGTCATGTGGTAAAATTCATAGTTCTCACAAGATTCCCATCACTACTACATATGGGCGGATTATTCCACGAAATATTTCCACGTTTCCATTATTTTCATGTTTTTTTTTTTTTTAAATAGGGCGGGATTTTTGTCCATATTTCCATGAAAGTTCATCGATATAGCCATGAATAGGTTTTTTAACTTGGTCGGGATTTTCGTCGCTATTGCCACGAAAGTTCGTCGCTATTGCCACAAAATTTTTTCCTATCTCATTGGTCGGTGTTAACGGCTAGTTGACTAGTTGATCTATATATTTGTGACTTTAAGAGACTTTGCAACACAATTGCTATAGTTGCGACACTGGTCGTAGCTTTTGTTTGAGCTGTTTATTTTTTTCGTCACCCACCGGTTGAACAAATTCAATTCTCGATCTACATAGCTCGGATTTTGAACTTGCAAGGTTAGTATGTTTTTTTATTGATGTACTCATTTAACTTGTAAATTTTTGTTCAAATGTTCAAATTTCATGTAGCTTGTTTTTTCCTTGATAATATATTATATGGGTAGTACCATATTTCATGTCTTTGGTTTTTGGATCTAGTTAGTATATTCTATGGAAAAGGGTATGTGGATTCCATAATATTCTAGGTTTATGGAATCCACATACCCTTTT
>JASDQU011403374.1:0-15654 GCA_032191745.1 Picea mariana
ACCTAACGACACATTAGACCAAGTAGATCTTAACTAACTCCTAAGTGTCTAAATATCCTAACAGATCAACACCGGATTCCACACAAGTTTCAGGTGGGAGACAAAGTTTGGTTGCACTTACAGAAAGAATGCCTTACAGGGCCCCATCGGAAGCTTCATCCACTTTGCTATGGACCTTACACCATCACCAAGGTTGTGGGTGACAATTATTTTGAACTCAACATTCCCCCCTTTCTTGGCTTGCACCGAGTGTTCAATGTGGATCTCCTTCGGCCATATTTTCCACCATTATTGGACACCTCAGAGATACCAAATAGTTGACACCAATAGAGCTCAACCGTGAATGCATGGAACAAGCATCCACTAATCATATCGTGTAAACACAAGTCAAGGGCACTCACCAATAGAGGATCCATCTTTATCGGGTTGTCAAAGTCAGACAGATCCTGCACCAAGGTAAGTGGCTCACCGAGGGACAAATTCAGCAGAAATTTCCTTGTCTAATGGGGTAACTCAACGAAATAGATACCATTGCATCCTAATGGGAGAGGATTGATCCAAGTGGATATTGGTGGCCACCCACCTATTCCAACTGGCTCATCTTGGCAGTTTTTTTCCTAGTTTTCGAGTCCTGAACTTTCAAGGCCGTTTTGAGGCCCTAAACAATGTTTTTTGGGCTCACCACAGACAAAAAATATAATGAAGTAGATTTTTATGGAATAATGCATAGTCCTTGGATAGACCTTTCCAATGGGATATCCTGTACCTAAAATGAAGAACAAATGCAAAATTTACAACCCCGGGAAGTTGATGTACCAAATTACCCCAACGGGTCCCACAAGACTTTTGGCACTTCATATCCTAGGGTTAGGTTTTTGGATGTCTAGGGTTTTTTCATTTCATGTTGATTGTAAAAATTATTTGAGAGCCTCATTATACTCATCTTCTTGCGAATGAGCGCAGTCGTCACATCTCTTCTCAGAGATAAGCCGCCACCATTCTAGCAAACTTGTTTCGATCTACATTTTACAGTTTCAACATATTTCTTTATTGAATAGAAGCCAGTTTTATTGTATCTCTGTTATTGTTCATTGTGTCTCTAGGTTAATAATAATAATAATCTGTGTTCATTTCATTCCACTGATATAATCCGTATTAGTTTTCATCTTGGAAATTCTTTCTAGCTTTTCAGGTCCTAAACTTCAGGGGCCATTTTGAGGCCCTAAACAACGTTTTTTGGGCCCGTCGCAGTCACACTTGAGAGCAAGTTAGAGTGTGACAGCATGATGTGTATTCCTCGGATAGACCTTTTCAATGGGCTATTGGGCACCTAAAACGAAGATCGTATGCAAAAGT
Source organism: Picea mariana (assembly GCA_032191745.1). Classification (NCBI taxonomy): domain Eukaryota; kingdom Viridiplantae; phylum Streptophyta; class Pinopsida; order Pinales; family Pinaceae; genus Picea; species Picea mariana. The sequence goes on from JASDQU011403374.1 coordinate 1,357, forward strand.
CACGACCCTGGGAAGTTGATGTACCAACTTACCCCAACGAGGCCCACATGACTTTTGGCGCTTCATCTCCTAGGGTTAGGTTTTTGGATGTCTAGGGTTTTGGCATTCATGTTTGATGTAAAAAGGCCTTTGGAGCCTCATTATACTCACCTTCTTGTGAATGATCATCGTCGTCACATCTCTTCTCAGAGATAAGCTGCCACCATTTTGGCAAGCTTGTTGCAGTCTGCATTTTACAGTTTCAGCATATTTCTTATTAATAGAAGTCAAGTTTTACTGTATATATGTTTTTATTCACTGTATCTCTATGTTAATATTATATGTCTGTGTTTTCAATTTCTCCCACTCATAAATCTGGATCAATGTTTCTTATGTAAATTCTATTTATAATTAATACACTAGCTACTTAAATAAATGATGCGAGAGTTTATTATAAATAAAACATTTTTTTAAATACTTTATGATGACATAGTATATTATAAATACAAAATTAAAATAAAGTAGATAATTTTCTTATTTTATTATCAAAAAAGTTATAATTTTTATCAATATATCGTAAAAATTTAATTTATGAGAATAAATATCATTGAATACAACAAAAAATTGTAAGGAGTTTTAGTGGCTCATTGATCCGGATTTATGAGCGGAATGAACTGACTAACAGACTGAATACAATAGCACAGAGATATGGAGAACAACAACAGATATCCAATGAACAATAACATCTATTGAATAAATAAAATGGGTTGAAACTGTAAAACTACAAAACTAAAAACAATTTGTTTGAATGGTGGTAGTTATCTCTGACAAGAGATGTGGTTTCTACGCACATCCATCTGAGCAAAATGATTACAATGAGGTTCCAGAGGCCTTTTTAACATTACGCATGAATTCCAAAACCCTAGACATCCAAAAACCTAACCCTAGGAGGTGAAACGCCAAAAGTTGTGTGGGACATGTTGTGTAAGTTGGTACCTAAACTTCCTGGGGTCGTAACTTTTGCATACAACCTATGTTTTAGGTGCATGATAGCCTGTTGGAAAGGTCTTTTCAAGAATTACACATTAGGTCATCAAAATATGAGTTTGTCTACAGTTTGACTATGGCAAGCAAAAAAACACAGAAAGATTTGCTAACATGAAAACTTCAAAATTAAGCCAATTAGATTAGGTGGGCGGCCACCAGTATCCACCTAGAGGATGTGTAGGGCTTCAAATAGCCCCGAAAGTGTAGAACCCACCATTAAAAAGAAGTACAAAATAACATGTTGAACTAAAAATTGTCAAGAGGAGCCAGTTGGAATAGGTGGGTGGCCACCAATATCCGCCCAGATCCTTCCTCCCCCCTTAGGAAGCAATGGTCTCCATTGCGTTGAGTTCCCCCATCAGGTGAGGAAAATTATAATGAATTTGGCCCTAGTTGAGCCACTTGCCTTGGTGTAATATATTTCCTACCTTGACAACCCGATAAAGTTGGATCATCTGCTGGAAATTTTCGTTGATCTGTGTTCCCACTATCTGATCAGTGGATGTTTGTTCCATGCAGTCAGGGTTGAGCTATGTTGGTGTCAACTCTTCTGTGATCTCTGAAGTGTCTAATAGTGGTGTAAAATATGGTCGAATGAGTTTCACATTGAACACTGGGTGCAAGCCAAGGAAGGTTGGAGTGTTGAGCTCAAAAGCATTGCTTCCCACAGCCTTGGTGATAGTGTAAGGCCCATAGCGTAGTGGGTAGTGCTTCTGATGGGGCCCTATAAGGCGCTCTTTCTACAAATGTAACTAGACCTTGTCTCCCACCTGAAACTAGTGTAGTACCCTGTGTTTATCATGGCATCGCTTGTACTTAGCATTGGCTTTCTACAAAATCTCATGGACCTGTTGGCGGATGTGATGAATCCACTCAATGAATCTGGTGGCTTTGTTGGCCTCAAAATGAACATGGGAAGATTCTGCCTATGTGGTTGCAAGAGGTAGTGCAATATCAATGGGACCCAAGTGTTGGAATCCCATCCCCACCTAAAATAATCTATGGTCGGTGGAGCCATGAAGAGATTCATTGTAGTTTTCTTGAACATAGGGAAGACTCTCATCCCATGTACGTGGATGCTTAGATTTGTACATGCACAATCATCCGATTGACGACCTCAATTTGGTTGTCGGTTTGGGGGTGGAAAGCAGTGGATTTAGTGAGCTTGGTGTCCAAAAGTGACTAGAGACTCGACCAAAATGTGTTGAGGAACCTGTTGTCCAATCAGAGATGATGTTCTATGGTATCCCAAAATGGAGCCACGCGTGCTCAAAGAATATCTTGGCAGTATCTGCTGCCATGATGCTCTTCTTGTAGGCTGTGAGGATGGCCATCTTCGAAAACCAATCAACTACAACAAATACAAAATCATTTCCTTTCTTGGTGGATGGAAGGCTAGACATGTAATCCATCGAGATGGATTCCCAAGGCCTCTCAGGAGTAGGAAGAGGGGTGTATAAGCCTTGCTTTTTGATGGTTGGTTGGCAATGGCATAGGCAGTGTAAGATCTGATATAATTATTGACGTCCTTTCAAATTTTTGTCCGATAAAAATGTTTCTATAGAACGGCCACAGTTTTCTCCATGCCAAAATGTCCTGCCATCCAACTATAGTGAGCCTCCCAAATCAGCTTCGCACGCTCACTTGCAGGAACACAGAGATAGACCAGATGGAATAACAGTCTATCCTGAATGTAAAAATCGGTGACATTCTCTTATGTACCCAAGAGTTGATAGGTGGTGGAAAAGTCCAGATCTTGTTGATAAAGTTGGGGCTACTCAGATGCCTCATGTCCACAGGAATGGAGCACAGTGGTGAGTGTAGCCACAAGAGGTCGATTGAGGCAGACAGGGACATTATTTGTGCTCCCTATCTTATACTTGATTATGAGATGGAATAGTTGCAGGTAGGTGGACCACTTATGATGGCAGACATTTTGCAACTTCCCTTGCGTCTGTATGAACTGCAGAGGCTTGTGATCAGTGTGTATTATTGTCCCCTTTCTTATAATGTAATTTTTCCATTAACAACAGGCTTGTACAATGGAATACATTTACTTGTCATAGGTGGGGTAGTTCCGTACAGTATATGAGAGTGTCTCACTATGGTATGCTACCGGGTGACCGTGATGAGTGAGAACTATGCCTACAGAAAATTCAGATGCATCAGTCTCAATCTCGAATGGTTGTTGCAGATCGGGTAAGGAGAGTATTAGAGTTGAGCACAAGTGATTCTTCAGATCATCAAATGCTCGTTGTTGTTCCTTCCCCCACGTGAAATTTACCTTGCCACCGCCCTTGGTCACTTGGCTGAGGGCCCATGCAATATGGGAGAATCCCAACATGAACCATCAGTAGAAGTTGTTTAGTCCTAGAAGATCTGAAGCTCGGTTAGTGTGGTTGGGGTTGTTCAGTCCCAAATGACTTGGATATTAGTTGGATCAACATGTACCCCATGCTCATCAACAATGTAGACTAAGTATGGGACCTTGTTCATGCCAAAGGAGAATTTTTCCAAGTTGGCATATAGCTTGTGTTGTCGAAGAGTGCTCAAAACCTGTTGAATATGTTGCATGTGCTCCTCCCAAGTTTTGTTGAAGATGGGGATGTCATCCAATTTTACCACCACAAAAGAGTTGGTGAATGGTCTCAATACATCATCCATAAACCTCATGAAAGTGGTTGGTGCATTTGTTAAGCCAAAGGGCATGACCAGCCATTTGAAGAGACCTTCTTTAGATTTGAAAGTTGTCTTCCATACATCAGTTGGTTTGATGGGAACCTGGTGATAGCCAGACTTTAGGTCAATCTTGCTGAAGAACTTTTCCCCCTTGAGTTGGTCAAGAAGGTCATCAATTATGGGAATTGGATATTGGTTCCTGACTATGATTTTGTTTAATGCTTTGTAATCAATGTAGAGCTGTCAGGTCCCGTATTTCTTCTGAACCAGTACAATCGGGCTTTCGCGAGGCGAAGAGTTGGGTCTGATGCGCCCCTTTTGAAGCAGCTCTTGGACCTGACGCTTGATTTCGTCATTTTCCATCAGCTAGAGATGATAGACTGGTCCATTAGGCATAGGTGCACTAGGGGTTATATCAATTGGATTCTTGAATTGGAAGTGCATCAGTACCCTGGTGGGTGAGAAGAAGATGTCTCTGTACTCTTCCACGATCTCGTCCACTTTATTCTGCTGCAAAGAGATGCTCTGTGTAGAGGCCAGATATGTGGTGGAGACCTTCTCCTTAGTGTGACCCTGGATCATAAATAAGATGAACTTCTCGATCTGTGAAATGACCTTACTACATTTCTTAGCAGAGATTAAAGAAATAGCGATAGACAGCACTACCGTTGGTATTCTATACAATTGTTTACCCAAAGTAATAATAACAATGTGGGGTCTAGACTCATACACATCATCTCGCTTCCACAAATATGGTTGTCCTAAAAGAAGGTCACAAAATTCAAGGGGAGAAATATCACACAATACCTCGTATTTGAAAGGCTTGATGTTGTAGGGAAGACAGCACTATTGGCTGACACGAAGATCTCTTCCTTGGCAAAGTCAGCCAATGGTGTAGGATTGTGGGTGTGGTGTTGTCAACTAGTTCAACCACTTGACAACCTCTACTGAGATCAGGTTCTTTCACTGTTGCTATCGACAATTAAATAAAGCAGAGCCCCCTTTACCCACATTTGTGACTGAAAGAGGCATTCCCCTTCCTCTGGTTCTTCTATTTTTCTTGGCTGGACTTTCATGGTAGCGACAGTGGAACTGGGTTCAGCATCGATAATCTGCTTCCCTCCTTCTGTATTTGATTCAGAGTCATAATCTGCCTCTGACTTGGAAGCTTTCAGCTCGACCACGAGTGTCTACTTGGAGCGGCATTCTTCGATGTTGTGCCAAGGGATTTTATGGTATTCACACAATTTTCTCCTGACCTTCTTCGATTTCTCATTGCCCTTCTTGTGTTGCAGCTTGGAGTAGTTTTCTTGAGAGTGGCCATATTTTCTCTATCCCTTGTTCTGTGGGTTCGGGCCACCTTTTCCCTACTTCGACTGTGAGGGGTTTGCAGATCCAAACTCTCGCCTATTCTACTTAAATTTTTTCTCGATCTTGAGAGCATATCTATAAGTCGTACCCAATGATGCGATGTCCAAAAAATCCATTTATGTTTGAATGTATGTATGTAAATAGACACGGTATTTGAGCACCAGATGTCTCTCAGAGTCTTTGATACCTAATTTGGTGCCCAGGTTATGGAAAATATGGTACTGTTTGGTCCCTTTCCTGACGCAGGGTGGTTTGTCTTGTGTATTGGTCCTCGTAGCTTCCAACAAGGTAGTATTTTACTTTAATGGCATCCCTGAAGGAATCCCATGTGGGGGAGACCGCAAATATTGAAGATTCCTCTATGGCCCTTTGCTCAAAGTAAGTATCCCACCAGTCCTTAACATGGGGGATGGCCTTGAGGAGTGCAAAAGTAATATTTTCTCTATCAGAAAACTTGTAGACCGAAAAATACCCTTCAAGTAGATTCAACCATTTATCTATAGCATCTGCATCTATCAGTCCTTCAAATAATGGAATATCAAAATTTACATGTACCTTGAAGGGGGTTGCATGGCCTCTTGATGAAGACGCTTCTCCTATGGGCAGGCGTCGAAGGATCTGTGCAAATTTGTCCATCATTTTGTTCCTTTTTTCGTGCAAGGGCTTCCTCAAGAAACATTTTAAAAGGATCTCCTACTCCATCATCTTTCTTTTCATCCCCCATGGGTTGTTGTCGGGCTCGACACGGTCAATCTTGCAAAGGCTCAACTGGTTAGAGTCCCAACTTCTTGTACCTAGATCTTGTAGAGGACATGCACGAAGAAAAATAAATGAAGAGCAGACTGTTATGATACCACTGATCCGGATTTATGAGGGGAACGAATTGACTAATAGTATAAATAAAATAACACAGAGATACATAGAACAACAATAGATATCCAGTGAACAATAATTTCTATTGAATAAATAAAATAGGTTGAAACTGTAAAACTACATAACTGAAAACAACTTACTCGAATGGTGGTAGCTATCTTTGAGAATACATGTGGTTGCTACGCACATATGTCTGAGAAGAATTATTACAATGAGGCTCCAGAGGCATTTTTAACATTATTCATAAATTCCAAAACCCTAGACATCCAAAAACCTAACTCTAGAAGGTGAAACGCCAAAAGTTATGTGGGCCCGGCTAGGTAAGTTGGTACATCAAGTTCCCAGGGTCGTAACTTTTGCATATGACCTCTGTTTTAGGTGTGTGATATCCCATTGGAAATTTTGTTTTGATAACTACACATTATGCCATTGAACTTTGACTATGTCTATAGTATGACTGTGGCAAGCCAAAAAAACATTATTTAGGGCCCCAAAACGGCCCTGGAAGTACAGAAAGATGTGCTAACATGAAAACTTCCAAAATAAGCCAGTTGGATTAGGTGGGCAGACACCAGTCTCCACCTGGAATATGTGTAGGGATTCAGACAGCCCCTAAAGTGTAGAACCCACAATTACAAAGAAGTACAGAAGAATGTGTTGAACTAAAAATTGTCAAGAGGAGCCAGTTGGAATAAGTGGGTGGCCACCAATAGCCACCTGGATCACTCATGTTCAATATACATTGAGAAGTAGTAGTTTTTTGTGAGTACCATATATTATAATATCGATGTGATATGTGTAGTCCCACTGTACATGGCTTCATCACTATGAGATATATTACGCCTACTATTATCACCTATATACTTAGTTTCATCGAAAGGTGTATTGATCTGGATTATTTTGAGAACGAAATGAAGGTAGAGATATAACAAGGAAATATACAGAGATATTGCAAGAGATCCAATAATATAACAAAGATATATCAGATATATAACAAGAGGTACATATATATAGTAATACACAATTTCTATTAATGAGTGAAATGTACAGAACTGTAAAATTACAGAGTGAAAGACTCGCTAGAATGGTGGCAACTCATCTCTGAGAAGAGATGTGACAACTACGTTCATTTGAAATAATATGGTAATGTTTGCAATGAGGCTCCAAAGCCCTTTTTAGCATAAATAAAATCCAAAACCCTAACCCCGGAGGATGAAACGCCAAAAGGTTTGTGGGCCCCAATGGGGGTACTTGATACGTCAACTTCCCCGGGGCGTAACTTTTGCATACGATCTTTGTTTGGGGCATTCGATACCTCGTCAAGAAGGTCTATCTGAAAAGTAAAACATTTTTCAAGGTTCAAGGTAATTTTGAATCAACCCCTGGCCCCACAAAAGTCCAAAAAAATGTTGTTTAGGGCCTCAAAATGGCTCCGAAAGTTTGGGACCCGAAAAAACTATAAAAAAACTGCCAAAATGGAAAAATTTACTTTGAGCTAGTGGAATAGTTGGGTGGCCACCAATATCCATCTGGATTAGTCCTCCCCTTAGGAATAAATGGTCTCCATTGTGTTGAGTTCATGTGGGAGATGGGGAAGTGTTTGTTGAATCTGAACCTTGGTGAGTTGCTTGCCTTGCTAGAGAAGTTGTGTTGCTTGGCTTGTGGAAGGCTATCGCGAACCTAATGTTGGAGGGGTTGGGCCTTTTTAAACAATATGACTGCATGAGATAATGGTCTGTAGAAGGAATATTTTACCTTTTCTTCAATCTTGTCGACCTGCTTCCGTTGGATAGAAGGGGCTTGGACCGATGTTGTAGTGGTCACAGTGTCCTTCTGTTCACCTTCTTCCTGAATTGCGAAGAAGCTAAACTTTGTTGTATGAGAGATGAATTTGTTGCACTGTTTTGTTGAAACAATAGTCATAACTACCTCTGGTATCCTGTAGAGATGATCCCCCGGAGTAACAATGACAGTACATGGTCGAGACTCATAAACATCATGGCGCTTCCACATATATGGTTGGCCAAAAAGAACATCACAGACATCCAGTAGGGAAACATCACACAATACCTCATCCTTGAAAGGATTGATGTCGTAGGACAAGTGGCACTGTTAGATCACATGAGGATCTCATCCCTGGCGAAGCAACCCAATGTTGTATGGTTGTGGGTGTGGTATTGTTGGCAATTCCAACTGTTTGACAACCTCTGTTGATATGAGTTTCTTTTGTCTTCTGTTATCAACAATTAAATGAAATGGATTCCCCTTTACCCACATATGTGAATGGAAGAGGTGTTCCCCCTCTTCAGGATCTATTGGTTCTTTTGGTTGGATCGTTGTGGTTGCAACAGTGGAAGTGGGGTATGCATTGATGATCCGTCTCCTTCCATTATTTTCTAAATCATATTATGAATCAGGGCTCAACTCTTTTTCTTTGATCTTAGCCACCAATGAATATTTTGAGAGACATTCATCAATGTTGTGCAAGAGGATTTTGTGGAAATCGCACCACTTTCCAGTGTCCTTTTTCGTCTTTCTATTACCCTTCTTTTCATGTGGCTTGGACTATTTTTCTAGAGGCTATTTATTAGGGTCGTCTTTACCATACTTTGTTTTTTGTGGATTTGCAGACTTGAGCTCTCATTTTTTCTGGTACTTAAATTTCTGCTCAATTTTGATAGCATATCGATAAGCAGCTCCCAGCAATGAGATGTCTAGAAACTCCATTTTAGTTTGGATGTACCTGTGTAGAGCCCCACAGTATTTCAGAACTAAATTCCACTCAGAATCTTTGATACCCATATTGGTGTGCAAGGTATGGAAGGTATTGGTGAACTCTAGCACTGCTTGGCACCTCTCTTGATGCAGCGTGGTCTGTCTCATGTATTGGTCTTCATAGTTGCCAACAGGGTAATATTTTTCCTTGACGGCATCTACGAAAGAGTCCCAAGTGGGTTCGGCCTCAAACATTCTAGAATCCTCTATGGAAATTTTCTCACAGTAAGTTTCCCACCAATGTTTGACATGGGGGAGAACCTTAAGGAGCGCAAAGGTAATATTTTCCCTGTCAGAAAAAATGTGCACAAAGAAATAACCTTCTAGTAGGTTTAACCATTTTTCTAGAGCATCTGCATCTATCTAACTTTCAAATATGGGAATATAAAAATTAAGTTGTACCTTGAAAGGAGTGGTGCTTCCAAAGTGGCTACTTGATGACGACGCATATGTTTTTATCGGCAGACATTGAAGGATTTGGAAAAAATTCTCCATCATTTCATCCCTATGTCGCGTGAGAGCTTGCTCCAGCAACAGATTAATAGAATATTCTAATCCATCATTTCTCTTTTCTTCTGCCATGGAGGGTTTATTGGTAGTGCGAGAGTGATTTTCCTCAAGAGATACAAGGTCAAGAACCAACTTTCTATACTTGGACCTCATAGGGGACATGCACTGAAAAATGACCAAGAGCGGCCTCCTCTGATACCACTGATCCGGATTATTTTGAGAACGAAATGAAGGAAGAGATATAACAAGGAAATATACAAAGATATTGCAAGATATCCAATAATATAATAGAGATATATCGGATATATAATAAGGTGCACATATATACAGTAATACACAATTTCTATTAATGAGTGAAATGTACAGAACTGTAAAATTACATAGTGAAAGACTCACTAGAATAGTGGCAGCTTATCTATGAGAAGAGATTTGATGGCTACACTCATTCAAAAGAATATGATGGTGTTTACAATGAGGCTCCAAAGGCCTTTTTAACATAAAGAAAATCAAAAACCCTAACCTCGGAAGATGAAACGCCAAAAGGTTTGTGGGCACTGATAGGGGTAGTTGATACATCAGCGTCTTGGGGGCATAAATTTTGCATATGATGTTTGTTTGGGGAGTTCGATACCTTGTCGGAAGGTTTATCTGAGAAGTACAACTTTCATTAGGTATTTAGGTCTATCCCTGACAACCCTTGTCCCTCCAAAATTCCAAAAAAAACATCATTTAGGGCCTCAAATTGGCCCCAGAAGTTTGGGACCCAAAAAACTGTAAAAATTATCTAAATGGAAAACTCTATTTTGATCCAGTGGAATAGGTGGGTGGCCACCAATATCCATTTGGATATGTATAGTGTCAAATAATATTTTCATGAATGATTGAATGTAATTTTGACACACTGTGAAACATAATCATGTGTTGACTAAAAATAATAATAACAAAAATGAATGTTGGCCTTATAAATTACACATGCATATTTCAAGAAAAATTTCTTAGAGGAACCCAAGGGATGCTTCCCCAAATTTGTGGATGGCATTCTTAGTAGGTTTACATTAGTGGACCTCATCGTGGGAGACTTGAATCAAGTATTTTTGGCCCTTGACCAAGTTTTGAGGAACACTTGGTCATAATTGGTCATTTTTGGGACTTCAACAGCCTGTCGAAGACAAAGCGCAAAGCGAAGCGAAAATTGTGGAAGCTAGGCTCCCTTTTGGGTCCTTTTTGGGTTTTTGGGAATATGTAATGGGAAAGGGATGTTGTTCCATGGGTTTACCCACGCTTAGGCCCACTTTGTAATGTATAAATAGAAGTATAGGCAATGTAAGAAGTAGTAGATGTGATTGCTTAGTGCAATTGGTAGTGCATCTATGTGATGTTGGATAAGTGCACTATGTGAACTGTGTAAGGCTTGCAAGTCTAAGTGAAAGTTACTGTGAGGTTTCTATAGAAAGCTAAGTGTTGTAACTCAAGGAAGAATGATCTAGCGAGCTGTGTAGATCTTCTGTCTTATGCGAAGAAGGGTTTTGGAGGCTTTGTGCTTGTAACAGATTGAAGACGATAATAAAGAAGAAGATCTTGTGGACCTAGACCCAGGGTGGGGGTGAACCATGTAAATCTGTGTGTTATGCTCTGTGCTTTGATTCAATGTGTTTATCTTTGCTTATGTTATGTGCTTTGATGTATCCACTTATTCTATGTGCTTCTTAGATATATATATGATTGTTAGATCTGATGTGTATGAGGATGCTTAGGGCTGATCTACTGGATCTGATCTCGGTTACTATGGTTAAGTGTTGAAATACTATAGATATGAGTGTACATCGCGATGCTTTGTGTTGTATACTAAGTATAATGAGGGTTGAATATTGATGAATGATCGATGCTAAGTGCTCTGTAAATGATATAATCACAAATCTGTGTCCCAGCTAAGGTTGTAGAGACCTAAGTCTTGCAACCATCCCTGCCTCTACTTCGGGTAAGACTTCATCTGCTTTGCAGGTGTTGTCGAAAGGGCCGGTAGTTAGGGATTTGTTGGTGCACTCTTGAGTGTTGAACTCTGGGTCTACCCCTGTGCCAACAAATGGTTCCGTTTCTAGGACCTAAAACTGTGATTACTGGGAACTAAGGAAGAAGAAACTTTGTGCAAAAGAAATCTCTGTGCGTAGATCTGTTTCCCTAGTGCACAGCTTTTTACTTGACTTGTGAAGCTTTGTGTCAGGAATAAGGTCAGATCTAAAGAAAGGAAGATCAGATCTGAAGAAAATAAGTAAGATCTGAACACTTTGTGCTCTAAGAAAAGTAAAAGTGGAAATTTCTGAAAGAAAGAGGTCAGATCTTCATAAAAGAGGTACGATCTGTAAGCTTTGTGCTCTAATAAAAGTAAGAATAGTTAAAAGTTCTTAGATCTAGAAGCTTTGTGCTCTGTAGAAGTAAGATAAGTGAAATTTTTTGTTTCTAGAGCATGGATCTAGGTATATTTGATAGATTTTGTCCTAGCTTAAAAACTAGGGCATTAATAGATATGAATATATTTGATAAGTATAATGATAGATATGTTATACCTATGCATAGAAAGAATGTCTAGACTAACAAAAGGATGCAGGATCCTAGAAAGAATTTTTTGCAGGTTAGCTATCACGATTCTAGTGCGCAGTACAAAAGAGGTTGGGAATCATTTAAAAGAAAGTGAGGATTAATCCTATGTTACAGTTGCAGAAAACCAGGCCATCTATCTAAGGAATGCCTTGGTAGAATACCTAGTTGTCTCTGTTGCAAAGATATGGACCATGAGGTATTGGATTGCCCTAGAATGATCGCTAAGCTTGAAAGGATAAATCTGAATCAAGAAGACCATAAGGAAGATCCAGAAAAGGCAGAAACCCAACAAGAATCAGAGAAAGTATTAATACAGATGAAAGAAACCCTGAAGGAACATAAAGATGTTTGATTACCAGAGATCTTCAAAGAAAAGGAGCAAGTTGAAGCAATAATAGGGGACTTCGACATTGACTGTATTCCTGATGAAGAAACACAAGTGAACATTATGCCAGAAAGAACTTGGGAAGCTATAAGGAAGCCTGCCATGATTCCTTCATTTGGAGGAATAGGACTATTCAGAGGAAAACTGATGATGTTATGTGGAAAACTCGCTCAGATACCTATGACAGTCAATGGAACTTCGACAGAAGAAGATTTTGAGATTATCAAATTCATTGAGGATAGCACATCGTTTGCTATGCTACTTGGAAAACCTTGGATTGAAAGAGATCAAGCCAGAAAGAAGGAAGAAGAAGAGGTTTTAGAACAGCAGAGACAAGAGTTAAAATATTCCATGACTAAAAGGATTGCACATTTGATAGAAGAACAGGAGAACCGCTACCCAGATGTTGAGGCCAAAGCTACACAAAAGGTTGAAATTTCTAGCCCAGACAAAGAAGAAATGATATACCTAAACCCTAGGAGAGAATCTCACCAGCACGAAGTGACTATGTCTAAGGAAAATAAGAATCAAAATGGGAAGAGAATCACTGAGACGAAGCTCACTGGAAAGAAGGCTAGAAAGCTAAGTAAGAAGAAGGCTAAGATTGAAAAATTACAGAATATCCCAGAGGTTACCTCGCAACAAGACACTTTGCAGAATTGGAGCTTCGCCAGGATATCAGAACAGCAACATATGCCACTTCGTCGAAGCGAAGTAATATAGCCGTTGGAAGCCAATATAACCATTCAAATGTCGCTTCAAATGGGTCAGAAATCATTTATGGATCGCCACTATACCATTAGACCGCGCCATAATGGATAGAACATAAGTTAATATAGCCTCATACCCATTGCAAGCACACCATTCATAAGTTTCTCTACTTAGTCTGTCGCGCCACGCACCAAGAATACTTTTTTCTAAGTGATAATTTGAGCCCAAAACCTAAGATTACTTCACCCTGTGATCATTGTCTTGTTCCCATACCATTCACTGTAGACTCTTAATTCATTTCACACCTAATCTAGTTGACCCGAGCTTGTATGTCGGACGAGATCAGCGCTGCTTAGAAAGTAGTTGAAGAAGTTTTGATTGACTTAATGACTGAGAGAGTCATGTCAGAGGGAAGATTATCTACAAGAGTCCAATCATCATCAATGAGAGGAATCCAAGCCTCCCCTTCCACTGCTCGTGTCGGTCCATCCCGGTCAGCCGCTGAGAAATGGACTAAGCACAAGGATGACATCCCAAATGCCAAGATTATCCCACACATTCTACCTACTTACTTACCACCTCTAAGCAGTTCCATCAAATATGGCAGTGTACCTAGATACTTAGAGTACACTTTAATCATTGCGTACCTTCCAAAAGGGGTGCGCGCAGTTTGTGCTAACCAGGATAAGCTTGCAACACTGAAATTTAGTGATTTTAACCTTAGAGATCGTAAATTTTACAGCATGTTAGCCCCGCATAAGTACTTAGCCAGGACCAAAGGAAAGAATTCTAAGATTGTCCTGCATTCATAGACCCAGAACCTCGCTCAATCCACACTGCTTAATGTAATGAATATCCTGCACTTCGACAAACACCAGGAAGTCAACGCATGCGTCAAGTCATTGTTGTCCTGCTACCATGGAGGATACTTATGGTTGGACTGCCGCATCACTGTGGATCCAAACTTGATCAATTAGATCATAGGACTTAGTATGAAAGGCCCTAACCCACAGGAGTTTTACCCTGGAAATACCTCATACCAAGCACTAGCGCAGAAGATAAAAGAAACTTATGGTGATGTCAAAAAAGGCACACGAGGCTATAAGGTAGACTCTATCAGAAGTGGCGCAGTGCGCCTTTCCAGTCAGTTGATCGCAGGCAAGCTAGTTCACAAGAATAGACCAACACAAGTGACTGGATTTGTAGTTTACCTCACAGGGAAGTGCATCAAGGGACTACAGATGAACTGGGTGCAGTGCCTTATAAACTAGCTAGAGCTTGATTGTAGAGAAGCGCAAGACCAAGGGTATGAGTTCCACTTTAGTTGGTTTCTTATAATAATCACTTTCAAATCCTGGGAGCTACAAGAA
>JASDQU011403374.1:15977-28967 GCA_032191745.1 Picea mariana
TCAAAACGTAGGTGATGAAGGGTAAAATAATAGCAAAAAGTATGGGCAAAAAGGGTACAATATGTGGTCCTAACAACTGGGAGATACATTTTGATATTCATAGGGAATGAGTACATGCCAGTGTCAATAATATACTTGAAAGGATATCGTTGATGTGTAATGATCAAGTACCTGCACACATGAAAACCGAATACCTGACGTGAACAATATCTAAAGAGAAAGATCATATAACAGTTATTCAATAATATGTGAATGTAAGAATGTGTACCTGAGCATTAGATAAGAACAATGCCCCCCAGGGGATGAGGATGGAATGGTGTAGGTGATGGGGTCTTGATCCTGTGGCTGAAGACATATCGAGAAAAGGACACCCGGAGCTCCCAAAAATGAGTCTGGAAGTTTGGCAAAATGGACTATATATAGTTGTAGGGCCCATAATGACACCTCATTTGTACCTGTTGTCTTATTGAGTGGACGAGCGATTGTAGAGGAGATTGGGAGATTCTGGGGGTAAATCCTCATATAAATCATCTAGGAACCATGGGGGAGTAGGGAGTGATGCAGGTTCCGGTGAAAAGATATGAACCATATCAAGTGATGGGGTAGGGGTACTCACTGGTTCTATTAGAGGAGGGGGTGTAGGATTTTGAATAAGGGCCAGTTGGCGATGCCTGTATTCAATGATCATAGGACATTGATATGTGAAATGATCAAGTGATTCACATAGAGAGTAAAGACATCTCATACATTCATTGACTGAAGTCATGACATGTGTTGGGGTGGGTTCTTATTGAAAGCTCTGGTGTACGACTGTTAGCGTCTGTCAGAATTGAGGTAACGCTGGACAATGGTGTGTATAATGGTCATATTATAAACAGATGGTGCATGCAAATTTGGTTCATAGTCCTTTTCTACTTGTGTTCTGGGAGATAGTGGCGGTATTAGAGGAAGCGACGAGCAGTGGTGGTGCTCAAGGGAGTTGAATGAGATTACGTAACTCGGGGAGAGATGGGCACTTGTTGGTGGGGTGTCCATCTTTCTCACATAGCGCGCAAGGAGGTTGGACACATGGGGGAAGTGGAGCAGTGGGTTCCCTCTTTTTTCCTCTGCCCCCAGCTGTAGCAGGGGTGCTAACGAGTGGGGGTGGGGGTAAGTATGGGAATCTGCATCGGTATTCCTTCTGTTTGGGGAGGGAGGGATGGTTGAGGGACCATCTCAGGTGGATGTAGATACCATACTAGGATTTCCAAAACCATGTTAGGAAGGGTAAGCATTGCGGCTACTTGGAAATCTTGTATACCTGGTGGGGGGTAAAAGAAATGGATTTGGGTAATGGCTTGGGGGACTGTTTCCCAATTGGGATATGGCCTTGGGGGAGGGGAAGATCAAGAATGCGTAGGGCTGAACAAGGTCGAGGAGGTTCTTAAGGGAGGAGTTCTGCGACTATTGGGACATCAGGGATGAAAGGGGCCTCAGTGGGAGGGAGAGTATCTTCAGTTGTCATTCCTTTGGTGGAGACGACACATACTTGTGCGGAAGGATGGATGAGCGGTGGTGCTCCATGGTATGTCCCTAGTAAGGATGGGTCCTTAAAAATTATGGGGCCCATCTCGATGAATGGATAGGCATCCGGATTAGTGTGGACGAAAGGGAGGATGTTGTCAATGTTGGATGAAGGGTTAGGCTCATAATGTGATACCTAGTCAATGGTAATGATCTTTCTGTTATGGGGAAACATCATGGTTCGGAACACAGAAGAGGTGATTTCCTTCATAGAATACATGTAGCTATGACAAAACAAAATATTGTAGTCGAGTGGGGAATCGATAACCTCAATGTCAATAAGGATAGTTTTTCCCTCGAGTTTGATGGGGACATTTTGGAAGAGCCCCTCGGGAGACAAGGGTCATCTGTCGTAAGCCCTCTGAGTAATAGTGGATGGTATTAGCTCTGGAGAGCCAAGTTTCTGCCAAATGATTTTGGACATGATGCATGTGGATGCACCTTCATCAATGATGCAGCAGTGAACTGTGATGTTCCGGATTTTAACCGGTATTTGAAAAGTGACAAGAGCGGGGAGACGTGGTTCTCCACTGTCGAGATCAAATGTGATGAGTCAAGTATCGGCAGGGTCGATTGCCCCTAGAGTGGAAAGTAATGACTTTCATTGAGTGGGACAGGTTTGAAGAACTTCTAAGACTGACATGGCTGCAGGGGATTGGGCCAAGTCGTCAACCAGACTATAATTGTGGGCTACCCTAGCTTGAGGGTTGTGGACACTCCTTCGCAATGGGATGCAAGGGATGCGAAGAGGTGTTTCAGTATTAGGGCGTGGAATCATCAAAGGTGGGCTCATCGTGACTGGGGTGGCCTCTGAGGTAGTGGGATTCGGGTCAGAGGGGGCATTGTATTGACGACTGCATGTTTGTAGAAGGACTTATTCCTCACTAGTGAGGAGGATAGTTCGATCTGTCGAAGTGCCTGGGTTGTGATATGGTCCTGCCTCTGGTGGGGAAGGGTGCATCTCTTGTTGGTTTTTCATCACCCCTTGATGTGGTATGGGATTTTGCAACACGGTCGAGGGTGGGTACTGCACATGTTGTTGTGGGATCTATTGGGGGGCAGGGGAGGCTGGCGGATGTGATCCATTACCGGATTCTTTCATCCATTTGAAGTCTACGATTTGGGGACAATGGTGAGTATAATGGCCATACTCACTACAAAGGGCACAAGGGAAGTTTGTCTGAATATTGTTGTTGTTCTTTTCTTGGCGTTTGTTGTTATTGCCCCCTTGAGGGTTCTGGTTCCCCTAGTTTTGGTTGCCCCCTGCATGTTGGTTCTGTTGGGGTTGGTTCTGGTTTCCTCCTGGTCTGAGATTATTATTGTTTCGATTTTTCCCTTTCTTTCTGGCATTGTTCGATTGATGGGATGGATTAGCCGTATTCAGTTGTTCAAAATTTTGGTATTGCTGAACGGGAGATGGTTGAACAAGTTAACCCCAGCATGTGGTTGTCCTTGTGATGAAGGAATAGGCTGGGGGGGACCGGGAAATGGAAAGTATGGATTATGTTGTGGTAATGATCTGTAAGATGCATAGGAAGGCATGGTGGCTTCACTAGTGCTTAGGGTATAAGAAGAGGTGGAGTGGGTATCAGAAGTGGGTTGAGCTATGGGGTGTATTGTAGGTGTTGGCGGTGGTCTGCTAGTGGGCGTAGGAAAGGTCAAGGGGTATGGTTTTGGATAAGGGGGAGGGTTATAATAAGGGGTCCACCGTATGTAGGTGGATATTGATGGGTTCCATACATTGGTGGTTTTTGGGGATGTGAATTGTGGTGTGTAGTGGTACCAATCAATCCATCTACTGAGTGAGACATCCCAGGTTTGTCTTGGCTGAATGGCACGGGTCTCGGGGCATCAGGTAGTACTATATACAAGTACCCTGACTGTGAGTTAATGAGTTTGAACTTTTGGGCCTTGCTAATGGCTTCTTCTTCAGACTGGGGGAAGGTGGCGGCCACATCTTTGGCAAGGAGGGAAACAAGTGATTTGAGGAACCAATTGAGACATTGTTGTGGAGTAGCTTCAACTTTGCAGAGACTATGTTGCCGAAGCCATTCGTGAATGTGGTCAGCGATGTGCATGGCGGAGGTTTGTTTAAATTCTGAGAGTAGTTTGAGGCCATTGTCATGACAAATTGGTAGTTGAAAGAAGGTCAAGAATGCTTTGGCCAAGGATTCAAAGGTCACATGGGACCCATATTTTTCTTCTACATACCACTTTGCTAATGGGCCAGTGAGTGTACGTTGAAATAACCTCAATCAGACAGAATCATCCATGATGTTGTTTGGAGATCACCATAAGTGAAAGGTCATGATATGGTTGGCGGGATTGTTTCCTGGTTTTCCTTCAAACTTGGGGGTGCATGAAGGCAGTTTGGTAGGCATTGTTGGCCATGTGGGGTTGTGCAATATAGGATCATTGGTGAGTTTAGTCAGATCTGGTATGTTGAGGGAAGCCAAGTATGGCATCTGAGCTGGTGGCAAAGGATTAGTTCTAGCCATAGTGTGAGTGTTTTGTGCACCTGACCCTTGAGGGGGACTAGGTGGGTTTGTACTTACCCCTTGAGAAGAAGTTGGCCCCCTGCTTCCATGGAAAGGAGAGTGTGGGGATGTTTGACCTTGGGAAGTGAACCCAAGTAGAGTGGAACCAAGCAAAGTTTATCCCATGATAGTATCACTCATAGGGGTGTGGGGAAGTATGGTCAATGAGTTAGCAAGACTAGGAACTCCCCCAGAATGGGAGGGAGATTTAGCAAGCATCTAGAACAATGGGGATTCTATGGGTCCCCTATGATGTCCGACTAGCAAGGTGGATGTGTGAAAATGGTGATGAGAGAAATTAATGAACAAGAGACTTTGTATAACTTGGACCTTCACAATATATCTCACAATCATATGTAATCACAAGATCATCATACATAAATCAATTGATAAAGAAGCATACATTTGGGTAGGTGGATTTTGTCCGTGTGGGAGAACAAAGAAAAAAAATGCTCGTGTCCTAAAATACGTAACGCCCTTCCTCTCAAACAGCACTGGACCTTCCAATAGCACTCAAAAGTGGGGTCTGAAGCCATCGGAAGAGGAACTAGTGAAGGATAAAGTAATCAATTATAATGAGGGGTAGAGGGTGCATATCCCGAAAGAGATGACGATATTTTCCAATAGCCACACAAAATCCGATCAAGGTGCAATTGCAACCCACAATTTCCACCTGGGTAGATGTCCTAAAATTTGGTCACTAGGTACCTCGGTCAAAGTGCGGCATTTACATTTTCAGCCTAAGAAATGGGTCACGGGTTGGATCCCATACAAGAGGTGGGTGCCTCAAGGGGGGACGCACAGAACAACCGGAACTCAGCCTTCAACCCTTCACAGGTATCTCCCTGCCTTATGGTGTTAGGAACACTTGACTTGGAGGATTTAAAGTTCCCTATTTGACAACTTCTATTGTTTGAAGATGTGAGAAACTAGATAACGGGGAGTTATTTGGATCCCTATCCCCGAAATCCTACTTAGACTAAAAAAATTCTTTTGGCACCTCCTGTGGAGGAAAACTTAGTGAGTTTTTAGAAATATTTTAGGTGTGGTTTTGAGATATTGGGGGTGTGAACCAATCTCGTTGAATTTAAGTGGGAGTGGATAGTTTCGTCAAGAAAAGGGTGGGGTGTTTCGGAATCCCTTTGGAGGAAACTTACTTCAACCTCCACGTTTCAAGATAAAAACTATGTGAGTGAGTAGTGACTTTTATGTGTGAATCAAGTGAAAGTGTGCCAATATTTTTAATAAATTAGGCGTCACCTTGTTGCATGTGGACTTCGCTTGGTCCTTACAAGTCTTGATTACCTAATTAACTAAATGTCATTGGTACAACCTTGCGGAATTTTAAAGTCCCTAGGAAACTAGCATGTGGACATGTGGGTCCTTACTATTCCTTTAAATCCCTAATGTGATTTAATCTAAGAAAGATTTGAAACTATCCTATATTGTGGACATGTAGACATGTATGGGCCCGTTACAAAACTTTAAAACTTCCCTAGTGATTTAATCTAAGAAAGTAAATTTCAACACTATCCTATCTTTGTAGCATGTGGGCATGTATGGGCCCATTACAATCTTAAGATGTGTTTGAAAAAATAAACTAAGAGGAGTCCTGAGGGGGCTGTTGTCCTCTCCTAAATATTTTGTCTTTTTTAAGGGAGATGAAATTTTCCTTCAACCTCTTTCTGATTCTCAAGATCGCTTTGGGGAACGAGAGAAGAGCATACTCAACGATTGATATCCAATTTTTGGTCCCAATGCAAGTTTTATATGCGATGTAGAATGATTCCAACTTAAAATTTAATCAAAGCAAGCCATCCATGTGGCAACATGAAAGCAAAAGAGGAAAAAATAATGATTTTTAACCCCCTAAATGCCTACGTTTTGACTATTCCATTTATATGGAGAGGGAATGTAAGTGTGGTGCAAATTACAATATGCATGGAATCAACTTTAAGAAGGCTATGGACCTTCCACAAATCACAAAAAGCTTACAATGTGTGTTTTTTTGCACAGGTGTGCGGGCCTCAAAATAGACAGAGGCACTCTGAGCGCCAATGCGTGAACTGAAAGCAATTTATTGGCGCAGGTGCGCAGAAGGCGTTGAGCGATATAGTGGTTTTGGCACACGTGCGTTGAAGACGTGCCTATGG
Source organism: Picea mariana (assembly GCA_032191745.1). Taxonomy (NCBI): domain Eukaryota; kingdom Viridiplantae; phylum Streptophyta; class Pinopsida; order Pinales; family Pinaceae; genus Picea; species Picea mariana. The sequence goes on from JASDQU011403374.1 coordinate 22,231, forward strand.
GTTAAAACATGTGTGCACTTCCTGTTACATGGCTGTGAAGAATATTCTGAATGAAATTCTCCCTGCTTAGCCTTGAACTTGGCCTTTTGTAGGTCGGCTTGGGTCGGTTATGATCCCTGCAAGTTAAAGAAACAAAAAGAAGAACTAAAATAACCCAAATGGGGTAGGAAATTGATACCTCTTCCCTAGTGGTGTCACCAATCTGTTGCACCTCTTTTTTCATCTAAATGAGCAAAATAATGGTGCTTACAAGCCCAATTGGGTCAACTAGGCAAGACAGCAGTAAAGGAAAGGGTTAGAAGGATAAAACATAAAAGATAAGCAAAGAATTAAACTAAGAATGATAAAAACAATTAAACTATAGTGCATAAGAACATAAGAACAAGAAACAAACAAGACTCATGCCACCAATGGAAAGGATTGTATTAGTGGAAAGAAAACACCAAAGAGTAAGGGAGACTTTGGGTCCCCTCTTTCTCCAAGGGAGGGCTCTTGGACCCCCAAATATTGAGCTCTTCTTACAAATGAGGAACTAGAATGAAATGGTGAAGAGGATCCAAAGCACATTCATTCTAGAGGTGATATGAATGGCTAAGTGAAATGGTGTTAGCATACTCTTGATGAGTAAAGAGGATCCTCCAAGAGAATATCAACAGCATAACAATACAAATGAATTCCCTTGAAAATGTAGTGCACCCATGGCCTCCTTTTTATAGCATAACTTTGAGGCATTATTCAACCAGCTTTTAGTGTGAACAAGGGGCCATTTAGAGCACCCTTAGGTCTTTGATCATCCACCCAGCTGGATTCAACCGAGATTTGGATGTCAAATCGACTTGGAAGCTAAACCAGAAGTGGGTGGGTGGCCGACCAATATCATAAATGTGTCATTTTGAGGGATGCGTGGTTTTTTGTGTCCACAGTCGCACATCGTGCACATGTGCGCTTTTTTCTGTGTTTCTGAATGGCACATGCATGCGCGCTCCCTGTGTAGTCTTAGGACATGCTAATTTTATTGTTGATTGTATAGTTTTGGGCCTTTTGGAAATGAATTTTTGGTCCATGGGTGAACTAATAGTTGTTTGGAGACGTTGGATTCCTGTAACCATTTGCGGACGAAATTTCAGTGATAACAACTGGGTTTTTTATAAGTTGTGCCTAGAGCCTCTTGCATGGCATAAAAGGTAGATACAAACACAGAATATGCATTACCTAGCTTAGAAAGAATAAGATAGATGCAACAATCTTCTTCTATATTTATCTTACATTCTTCACATAAATTTATGAGTGTTTTAAACTTAAACAGATAGTCTTCAATGCAAGAAAAATCATTTGGACTTAAATTCAGAACTTGATTTTCTAATTGTTGTGCTCAAATAATATTGTGTTTACCAAACACAGATTCAATCTTGTCCCATGATTCTTTGGGTTGATCAATTGATTGAAGGTAAAACCTTAAATCATGAGAGATGGACATTCTGATTAATCCACGTGCTTCGTCATTCCTATTATCCCATTTGACTTTCTTATTAGCATCAGTGGGTGTTGTTTCCTTTCCCAAGGTAATATGATACAAGCCTTTACTTCTTAATAAATCCTCCATATGGTATTTCCATTAGAAGTAGTTGGTGTTGTTAAGTAAGAAATTACTTGTAGAAGACATATTAAATATAAAGATAATATAGATTTAAAAAATGAAACCGATGATCTGGATGGAAATATCTCGAAAAGTTAGTCGGTTTTAAAAAAATGGCACTGAAAATGGACTTCGGATGTGAGAGTTATGCCCTTTTCAAAAAAGGCATAAACGATAACCAAAGGACCACGTGGTGGTGTAAGTTGTTTTATGAAGTGACCCACTTTTATAAAGAGAAGTGGGGATCACTTTTACAGTGAGGTTACTTTATAAAAGAAAATATGCATGCAAAATAAACAACTCTAAAATAAAATATTAATGTTACTTATAGTGATTCACTTTTATACTTGAAATGAAATACACTTTACAATTTTAGTATGAAATTTTTCAAAAAGAACAACAAAAAGAGAGACTTGAACTCAAGACCTCTTACTTAATAAGGAAACTTTTAACCAAATGGTCTAGCAAAACATATTGTATTTTTTAAGAAAAGGATTGGGAGTGTTGTTGTTGTTGTTGTTGTTCAACCTAGAAATAAATAATACAAAACCAAAATGATACTCTACAAAAAAATTAAAAATGTGTATTCAAGCTTTATACCTCCAGATCTGACTGAAATGGTCGTATCTTGGGAAAATGGAAACCTTTTTGAGTGAAAGAAAAGTGTTCCTAACTAAAACGAGCATTATGGACACAATGGAACAGTCCTCTCAACCCATAAATGTACGAAAATGATAGAAAATGGAGATGAGGCAACTCGGCTTCATGATCTCGATCTACAATAGGAGCGGGTCTTCAAACAGGCTTTGATACCATGTTCAACAACACGGGTATTCCAACAGAGGATGAAAACCTTTAGTAACCACTCACAGAAGCAGATCAAAGATCAACACACCGATGTTTTGACGTGGTAAAACCCCTACGGGGAAACATCCACGGCCCCAGCCAATGCGGCCACTTGGAGTAGTTTATTAATGCAAAAGAAAAAGATTACAGAGAGATTTTACAAGAGATTTTCTCACAATCGATCATCGGAAAATGACCTTCCATTTTCTTTAAACAGATATCATGGACCAATCAAGTGTTAAGCCATAGATCAATGGTCGTTAATATCGAGGAGAATATGAACCGTCGGATCACTCTATGTCGGGAACATATCGTGACCATCGGATTTCCTAACTACAAAAGAATACTAATGCATGCTAAGTAAACACACTAAGAAACACACTTTTACCTAACGACACATTAGACCAAGTAGATCTTAACTAACTCCTAAGTGTCTAAATATCCTAACAGATCAACACCGGATTCCACACAAGTTTCAGGTGGGAGACAAAATTTGGTTGCACTTACAGAAAGAATGCCTTACAGGGCCCCATCGAAAGCTTCATCCACTCTACTATGGACCTTACACCATCACCAAGGTTGTGGGTGACAATTATTTTGAACTCAACATTCCCCCCTTCCTTGGCTTGCACCGAGTGTTCAATGTGGATCTCCTTCGGCCATATTTTCCACCATTATTGGACACCTCGGAGATACCAAAATAGTTGACACCAATAGAGCTCAATCGTGAATGCATGGAACAAGCATCCACTAATCATATCGTGGAAACACAAGTCAATGGCACTCACCAATAGAGGATCCATATTTATCGGGTTGCCAAAGTTGGACAGATTCTGCACCAAGGTAAGTGGCTCACCGAGGGACAAATTCAATAGAAATTTCCTCGTCTAATGGGGGAACTCAACGAAATGGATACCATTGCATCCTAATGGGGGAGGATTGATCCAAGTGGATATTGGTGGCCACCCACCTATTCCAACTGGATCATCTTGGCAGTTTTTTTCCTAGTTTTCGAGTCCTGAACTTTCAAGGATGTTTTGAGGCCCTAAACAACGTTTTTTGGGCTCACCACAGACGAAAAATATAATGAAGTAGAATTTTATGGAATAATGCATATTCCTTGGATAGACCTTTCCAATGGGCTATCGTGTACCTAAAATGAAGAACAAATGCAAAATTTACGACCCCAGGAAGTTGATGTACCAAATTACCCCAACGGGTCCCACATGACTTTTGGCACTTCATATCCTAGGGTTAGGTTTTTGGATGTCTAGGGTTTTTTCATTTCATGTTGATTGTAAAAATTATTTCAGAGCCTCGTTATACTCATCTTCTTGCGAATGAGCGCAGTCGTCACATCTCTTCTCAGAGATAAGCTACCACCATTCTAGCAAACTTGTTTCGATCTACATTTTACAGTTTCAACATATTTCTTTATTGAATAGAAGCCAGTTTTATTGTATCTTTTTTATTGTTCATTGTGTCTCTAGGTTAATAATAATAATAATTTGTGTTCATTTCATTCCACTGATATAATGCGTATTAGTTTTCATCTTGGCAATTCTTTCTAGCTTTTCAGGTCCTAAACTTCAGGGGCCATTTTGAGGCCCTAAACAACGTTTTTTGGGCCCGCCACAGTCACACTTGAGAGAAAGTTAGAGTGTGACAGCATGATGTGTATTCCTCGGATAGACCTTTTCAATGGGCTATTCGGCACCTAAAATGAAGATCGTATGCAAAAGTTACGACCCTGGGAAGTTGGTGTACCAACTTACCCCAACGAGGCCCACATGACTTTTGGCACTTCATCTCCTAGGGTTAGGTTTTTGAATGTCTAGGGTTTTGGCATTCATGTTTGATGTAAAAAGGCCTTTGGATCCTCATTATACTCATCTTCTTGTGAATGATCATCGTCGTCACATCTCTTCTCATAGATAAGCTGCCACCATTTTGGCAAGCTTGTTTCAATCTGCATTTTACAGTTTCAGCATATTTCTTATTAATAGAAGTCAAGTTTTACTGTATATATGTTATTATTCACTGTGTCTCTGTGTTAATATTATATGTCTATGTTTTCAATTTCTCCCACTCATAAATCTGGATCAATGTTTCTTCTGTAAATTCTATTTATAATTAATACACTAACTACTTAAAAAAATGATGAGAGAGTTTATTATAAATAAAACATTTTTTTAAATACTTTATGATGACATAGTATATTATAAATACAAAATTAAAATACAGTAGATAATTTTCTTATTTTATTTTCAAAAAAGTTATAATTTTTATCAATATATCGTAAAAATTTAATTTATGAGAATAAATATCATTGAATACAACAAAAAATTGTAAGGAGTTTTAGTGGCTCACTGATCTGGATTTATGAGTGGAACGAACTGACTAACAGACTGAATACAATAGCACAAAGATATCGAGAACAACAACAGATATCCAATGAACAATAACATCTATTGAATAAATAAAATGGGTTGAAACTGTAAAACTACAAAACTGAAAACAATTTGTTTGAATGGTGGTAGTTATCTCTAACAAGAGATGCGGCTGCTACGCACATCCATCTGAGCAGAATGATTACAATGAGATTCCAGAGGCCTTTTTAACATTACTCATGAATTCCAAAACCCTAGACATCCAAAAACCTAACCCTAGGAGGTGAAACGCCAAAAGTTATGTGGGCCATGTTGTGTAAGTTGTTACCTAAACTTCCTGGGGTCGTAACTTTTGCATACAACCTATGTTTTAGGTGCATGATAGCCCGTTGGAAAGGTATTTTCAAGAAGTACACATTAGGTCATCAAAATATGAGTTTGTCTACAGTTTGACTATGGCAAGCAAAAAAACACAGAAATATTTGCTAACATGAAAACTTCAAAATTAAGCCAATTAGATTAGGTGGGAAGCCACCAGTATCCACCTGGAGGATGTGTAGGGCTTCAAACAGCCCTGAAAGTGTAGAACCCATCATTACAAAGAAGTACAAAATAACATGTTGAACTAAAAATTGTCAAGAGGAGCCAGTTGGAATAGGTGGGTGGCCACCAATATCTGCCTGGATCCTTCCTCCCCCCTTAGGAAGCAATGGTCTCCATTGCGTTGAGTTCCCCCATCAGGTGAGGAAAATTATGATGAATTTGGACCTAGGTGAGCCACTTGCCTTGGTGTAAGATATTTCATACCTTGACAATCCGATAAAGTTGGATCCTCTGCTGGAAATTTTCGTTGATCTGTGTGCCCACTATCTGATCAGTGGATGTTTGTTCCATGCAGTCAGGGTTGAGCTATGTTGGTGTCAACTCTTCTGTGATCTCTTAAGTGTCTAATAGTGGTGGAAAATATGGTCGAATGAGGTCCACATTGAACACTGGGTGCAAGCCAAGGAAGGTTGGAGTGTTGAGCTCAAAATCATTGCTTCCCACAGCCTTGGTGATAATGTAAGGCCCATAGCGCAGTGGGCAGTGCTTCCGATGGGGCCCTGTAAGGTGCTATTTCTACAAATGTAACCAGACCTCGTCTCCCACCTGAAACTGGTGCAGTACCCTGTGTTTATCATGGCTTCGCTTGTACTTAGAATTCGCTTCCTAAAAAATCTCATGGACCTGTTGGCGGATGTGATGAATCCACTCAATGAATCTGGTGGCTTTGTTGGCATCATAATGAATATGGCAAGATTATGCCTATGTGGTTGTAAGAGGTAGTGCAACATCAATGGGACCCAAGGGTTGGAATCCCAGCCCCACCTGAAATAATCTATGGTCGGTGAAGCCATGAAGAGATTCATGGCTCTCATCCCATGTACGCGGATGCTTAGATTTGTACATGCACAATCATCCGATTGACGACCTCAATTTGGTCATCGGTTTGGGGGTGGAAAGCAGTGGATTTAGTGAGCTTGGTGTCCAAAAGTGACTAGAGACTCGACCAAAATGTGTTGAGGAACCTGTTGTCCGATAAGAGATGATGTTCTGTGGTATCCCAAAATGGAGCCACACGTGCTCAAAGAATATCTTGGCAGTATATGCTGCCATGATGCTCTTCTTGCAGGCTGTGAGGATGGCCATCTTCGAAAACCAATCAACTACAACAAATACACAATCATTTCCTTTATTGGTGGATGGAAGGCTAGACATGTTATCCATCGAGATGGATTCTGAAGGCCTCTCAGGAGTAGGAAGAGGGGTGTATAAGCCTTGCTTTTTTATGGTTGGTTGGCAATGGCATAGGCAGTGTAAGATCT
>JASDQU011403374.1:29017-42813 GCA_032191745.1 Picea mariana
ACAAATACACAATCATTTCCTTTATTGGTGGATGGAAGGCTAGACATGTTATCCATCGAGATGGATTCTGAAGGCCTCTCAGGAGTAGGAAGAGGGGTGTATAAGCCTTGCTTTTTTATGGTTGGTTGGCAATGGCATAGGCAGTGTAAGATCTGCTATACTTATTGACGTCCTTTCGAAGTTTTGTCCGATAAAAATGTTTCTATAGAATGGCCACAGTTTTCTCCATGCCAAAATGTCCTGCCATCCAACTATAGTGAGCCTCCCAAATCATCTTCGCACGCTCACTTGCAGGAACACAGAGATGGACCAGATGGCATAACAGTCTATCTTGAATGTGAAAATCAGTGACTTTCGCTTATGTACCCAAGAGTTGATAGGTGGTAGCAAAGTCCAGATCTTGTTGATAAAGTTGGGGCTACTCAGATGCCTCATGTCCATAGGAATGGAGCACGGTGGTGAGTGTAGCCATGGGAGGTCGATTGAGGCAGACAAGGACATGATTTGTGCTCCCTATCTTATACCTGATTATGAGATGGAACAGTTGCAGGTAGGTGGACCACTTCTGATGGCAGACATTCTGCAACTTCCCTTATGTCTGTATGAACTGCAGAGTCTTGTGATCAGTGTGGATGATTGTCCCCTTTCTTATAATGTAATTTTTCCATTGACAACAGGCTTGTACAATGGAATACATTTACTTGTCATAGGTGGGGTATTTCCGTACAGTATATGAGAGTGTCTCACTATGGTATGCTACCGGGTGACTGTGATGAGTGAGAACTACGCCTACAGAAAAGTCAGATGCATCAGTCTCAATCTCGAATGGTTGTTGCAGATCGGGTAAGGAGAGTATTGGAGTTGAGCACAAGTGATTCTTCAGATCATCAAATGCTCGTTGTTGTTCCTTCCCCCACGTGAAATTTACCTTGCCACCTCCCTTGGTCACTTGGTTGAGGGCCCATGCAATATGGGAGAATCCCAACACAAACCATCAGTAGAAGTTGGTCAGTCCCAAAATATCTAAAGCTCGGTTAGTGTGGTTGGGGCTGTTCAATCCCAGATGACTTGGATCTTAGTTGGATCAACATGTACCCCATGCTCATCAATAATGTAGACTAAGTATGGGACCATGTTCATGCCAAAGGAGCATTTTTCCAAGTTGGCATATAGCTTGTGTTGTCGAAGAGTGCTCAAAACTTGTTGAATATGTTGCATGTGCTCCTCCCAAGTTTTTTTGAAGATGAGGATGTCATCCAAATTTACCACCACAAAAGAGTTGGTGAATGGTCTCAATACATCATCCATAAACCTCATGAAAGTGGTTGGTGCATTTGTTAAGCCAAAGGGCATGACCAGCCATTTGAAGAGACTTTATTTAGATTTGAAATTTGTCTTCCATACATCAGTTGGTTTGATGGGAACTTGGTGGTAGCCAGAATTTAGGTCAATCTTGTTGAAGAACTTTTCCCCCTTGAGTTGGTCAAGAAGGTCATCAATTATGGGAATTGGATACCGGTTCCTGACTGTGATATTGTTTAATTCTTTGTAATCAATGTAGAGTTGTCAAGTCCCGTATTTCTTCTACACCAGTATAATCAGGCTTCCGTGAGACAAAGATTTGGGTCTGATGTGCCCCTTTTGAAGCATCTCTTGGACCTGACGCTTGATTTTGTCATTTTCCATTAGCTAGAGATGATAGACTGGTCCATTAGGCATAGGATCACTAGGGGTTATATCAATTGGATTCGTGAATTGGCAGTGCATCAGTACCCTGGTGGGTGAGGAGAAGATGTCTCTGTACTCTTCCACGATCTCGTCCACTTTCTTCTGATGCAAAGAGATGCTCTGTGTAGAGGCCACATATGTGGTGGTGACCTTCTCCTTAGTGTGAGCCTGGATCATAAATAATATGAAATTCTCGATCTTTGAAATGACCTTACTACATTTCTTAGCAGAGATTAAAGAAATAGTGGTAGACAGCACTACCTCTAGTATCCTATACAATTTTTTACCCAAAGTAATAATAACACTGTGGGGTCTAGACTCATACACATCATCTCGCTTCCACAAATATGGTTGTCCTAAAAGAAGGTCACAAAATTCAAGAGGATAAATATCACACAATACCTCGTATTTGAAAGGCTTGATGTTGTAGGGAAGACAACACTATTGGCTGACACGAAGATCTCTTCCTTGGCAAAGTCAGCCGATGGTGTAGGATTGTGGGTGCGGTGTTGTCAACTGGTCCAACCACTTGAAAACCTCTACTAAGATCAGGTTCTTTCACTATTGCTATCGACAATTAAATGAAGCAGATCCCCCTTTACCCACATCTGTAGTGAAAGAGGCATTCCCCTTCCTCTGGTTCTTCTAGTTTTCTTGGCTGGAATTTTGTGGTAGCAACAGTGGAACTGGGTTTAGTATCGATAATCTGCTTCCCTCTTTCTGTATTTGATTCGGAGTCAGAATCTTCCTCTGACTTGGAATCTTTCAGCTCGACCACGAGTGTCTACTTGGAGCGGCATTCTTCGATGTTGTGCCAAGGGATTTTATGGTAGTCACACAATTTTCTCCTAGCCTTATTCGATTTCTCATTGCCCTTCTTGTGTTGCAGCTTGGAGTAGTTTTCTTAAGAGTGGCCATCTTTGCTCTGTCCCTTGTTCTGTGGGTTCGAGCCACCTTTTCCCTGCTTCTACTGTGAGGGGTTTGCAGATCCAAACTCTCGCCTATTCTGCTTAAATTTTTTCTCGATCTTGAGAGCATATCTATAAGTCGTACCCAATGATGCGATGTCCAAAAAATTCATTTCTGTTTGAATGTATGTATGCAAATAGACACAGTTTTTGAGCACCAGATGTCTCTCAGAGTCTTTGATACCTAATTTGGTGCCCAGGTTATGGAAAATATTGGTGAAATATGGTATTGTTTGGTCCCTTTCCTAACGCAAGGTGGTTTGTCTTGTGTATTGGTCCTCGTAGCTTCCAACAAGGTAGTATTGTTATTTAATGGCATCCTTGAAGGAATCCCATGTGGGGGAGACTGCAAATATTGTAGATTCCTCTATGGCCCTTTGCTTAGAGTAAGTGTCCCACCAGTCCTTAACATGGGGGATGGCCTTGAGGAGTGCAAAAGTAATATTTTCTCTATCGGAAAACTTGTGGACCAAAAAATACCCTTCAAGTATATTCAACCATTTATCTATAGCATCTACATCTATCAGTCCTTTAAATAATGGAATATCAAAATTTACATGTACCTTGAAGGGGGTTGCATGGCCGCTTGATGAAGATGCTCCTCCTGTGGGCAAGTGTCGAAGGATCTGTGCAAATTTGTCCATCATTTTGTTCCTTTTTTCATGCAAGGGCTTCCTCAAGAAACATTTTAAAAGGATCTCCTACTCCATCATCTTTCTTTTCATCCCCCAGGCTCATCACGGTCGATCTTGCAAAGGCTCAACTGATTAGAGTCCCAACTTCTTGTACCTAGATCTTGTAGAGGACATGCACGAAGAAAAATAAATGAAGAGCAGACTGTTATGATACCACTAATCCAAATTTATGTGGGGAACGAACTGACTAATAGTATAAATAAAATAACACAGAGATACATAGAACAACAATAGATATCTAGTGAACAATAATTTCTATTGAATAGATAAAATAGGTTGAAACTATAAAACTGCATAACTGAAAACAACTTACTTGAATGGTGGTAGCTATCTTTGAGAATACATGTGCTTGCTATGCACATCTGTCTGAGAAGAATTATTACAATGAGGCTCCAGAGGCATTTTTAACATTATTCCTAAATTCCAAAACCCTAGACATCCAAAAACCTAACCCTAGAAGGTGAAACGCCAAAAGTTATGTGGGCCCCGCTAGGTAAGTTGGTACATCAACTTCCCAGGGTCGTAACTTTTGCATATGACCTATGTTTTAGGTGTGTGATATCCCATTGGAAATTTTGTTTTGATAACTACACATTATGCCATTGAACTTTGACTATGTCTATAGTATGACTGTGGCAAGCCAAAAAAACATTATTTAGGGCCCCAAAACGGCCCTGGAAGTACAAAAAGATGTGCTAACATGAAAACTTCCAAAATAAGCCAGTTGGATTAGGTGGGCGGACACCAGTCTCCACCTGGAATATGTGTAGGGCTTTAGACAGCCCCTAAAGTGTAGAACCCATAATAACAAAGAAGTACAGAAGAATGTGTTGAACTAAAAATTGTCAAGAGGAGACAGTTGGAATAAGTGGGTGGCCACCAATAGCCACCTGGATCACTCATGTTCAATATACATTGAGAAGTAGTAGTTTTTTGTGAGTACCATATATTATAATATTGATGTGATATGTGTAGTCCCACTGTACATGGCTTCGTCGCTATGAGATATATTACGCCTACTATTATCACCTATATACTTAGTTTCATCGAAAGGTGTATTGATCTGGATTATTTTGAGAACGAAATGAAGGTAGAGATATAACAAGGAAATATACAGAGATATTGCAAGAGATCCAATAATATAACAAAGATATATCAGATATATAACAAGTGGTATAGATATATAGTAATACACAATTTCTATTAATGAGTGAAATGTATAGAACTGTAAAAGTACAGAGTGAAAGACTCGCTAGAATGGTGGCAACTTATCTCTGAGAAGAGATGTGACGACTATGTTCATTTGAAAGAATATGGTAATGTTTGAAATGAGGCTCCAAAGTCCTTTTTAACATAAATAAAATCCAAAACCCTAACCCCGGAGGATGAAACGCCAAAAGGTTTGTGGGCCCCAATGGGGGTACTTGATACGTCAACTTCCCTGAGGCGTAACTTTTGCATATGATCTTTGTTTGGGGCATTCGATACCTCGTCAAGAAGGTCTATCTAAAAAGTAAAAAAAAATTCAAGGGTCAAGGTAATTTTGAAACAACCCCTGGCCCCACAAAAGTCCAAAAAAATGTCGTTTAGGGCCTCAAAATGGCTCCGAAAGTTTGGGACCCGAAAAAACTATAAAAAAACTACCAAAATGGAAAACTTTACTTTGAGCTAGTGGAATAGTTGGGTGGCCACCAATATCCATCTGGATCAGTCCTCCCCTTAGGAATAAATGGTCTCCATTGTGTTGAGTTCATGTGGGAGATGGGGAAGCGTTTGTTGAATCTGAACCTTGGTGAGTTGCTTGCCTTGCTGGAGAAGTTGTGTTGCTTGGCTTGTGGAAGGCTATCGCGAACTTGATCTTGGAGGGGTTGGGCCTTTTTAAACAATATGACTGCATGAGATAACAGTCTGCGGAAGGAATATTTTTCCTTTTCTTCAATCTTGTCGACCTGCTTCCGTTGGATAGAAGGGTGTTAGACCAAGGTTGTAGTGGTCACAGTGTCCTTCTGTTCACCTTCTACCTGAATTTTGACGAAGCTAAACTTTGTTGTATGAGAGATGACTTTGTTGCACTGTTTTATTGAAACAATAGTCATAACTACCTCTGGTATCCTGTAGAGATGATCCCCCGGAGTAACAATGGCAGTACATGATCGAGACTCACAAACATCATGGCGCTTCCACATATATGGTTGGCCAAAAAGAACATCACAGACATCCAGTAGGGAAACATCACACAATACCTCATCCTTGAAAGGATTGATGTCGTAGGACAAGTAGCACTATTAGATCACACGAAGATCTCAGCCCTGGCGAAGCAACCCGATGTTGTATGGTTGTGGGTGTGGTATTGTTGGCAATTTGAACTGTTTGACAACCTCTGTTGATATGAGGTTGTTTTGGCTTCTTTTATCAACAATTAAATGAAATGGATTCCCCTTTAACCACATATGTGAATGGAAGAGGTGTTCCCCCTCTTCAGGATCTATTGGTTATTTTGGTTGGATCGTTGTGGTTGCAACAGTGGAAGTGGGGTATGCATTGATGATATGTCTCCTCCCATTATTTTCTAAATCAGATTATGAATCAGGGCTCAATTATTTTTCTTTGATCTTAGCCACCAATGAATCTTTTGAGAGACATTCATCAATGTTGTGCCAGAGGATTTTGTGGAAATCACACCACTTTCTAGTGTCCTTTTTCGTCTTTCTATTACCCTTCTTTTCATGTGGCTTGGACTATTTTTCTGGAGGCTATTTATTAGGGTCGTCTTTACCATACTTTGTTTTTTGTGGATTTGCAGACCTGAGCTCTCATTTTTTCTGGTACTTAAATTTCTGCTCAATTTTGATAGCATATCAATAAGCAGCTCCCAGCGATGAGATGTCTAGAAACTCCATTTTAGTTTGGTTGTACCTGTGTAGAGCCCCACAGTATTTCAGAACTAAATTCCACTCAGAATCTTTGATACCCATATTGGTGCACAATGTATGGAAGGTATTGGTGAACTCTGGCACTTCTTGGCACCTCTCTTGACGCAGCATGGTCTGTCTCATGTATTGGTCTTCATAGTTGCCAACAGGGTAATATTTTTCCTTGACGGCATATACGAAAGAGTCCCAAGTGCATTCGGCCTCAAACATTCTAGACTCCTCTGTGGAAATTTTCTCACAGTAAGTTTCCAACCAATGTTTGACATGGGGGAGAACCTTAAGAAGCGCAAAGGTAATATTTTCCCTATCAGAAAAATTGTGCACAGAGAAATAACCTTCTAGTAGGTTTAACCATTTTTCTAGAGCATCTGCATCTATATAACTTTCAAATATGGGAATATCAAAATTAAGTTGTATCTTGAAAGGAGTGGTGCTTCCAAAGTGGCTACTTTATGAAGACGCATATGTTTTTATCGACAGACGTGGAAGGATTTGGAAAAAATTCTCCATCATTTCATCCCTTTGTCGCGTGAGAGCTTGCTCCAGCAACAGATTAATAGAATATTCTACTCCATCGTTTCTCTTTTCTTCCACCATGGAGGGTTTATTGGTAGTTTGAGAGTGATTTTCCTCAAGAGATACAAGCTCAAGACCCAACTTTCTATACTTGGACCTCGTAGGGGACATGCACTGAAAAATGACCAAGGGCAGCCTCTTCTGATACCACTGATCCGGATTATTTTGAGAACGAAATGAAGGAAGAGATATAACAAGGAAATATACAAAGATATTGCAAGAGATCCAATAATATAATAGAGATATATCGGATATATAATAAGGTGCACATATATACAGTAATACACAATTTCTATTAATGAGTGAAATGTACAGAACTGTAAAATTACATAGTGAAAGACTCGCTAGAATAGTGGCAGCTTATCTATGAGAAGAGATTTGATGGCTACACTCATTCACAAGAATATGATGGTGTTTACGATGAGGCTCCACAGGCCTTTTTAACATAAAGAAAATCAAAAACCCTAACCCCGGAAAATGAAACGCCAAAGGTTTGCGGGCACCGATAGGGGTAGTTGATACATCAGCTTCCTGGGGGCATAAATTTTGCATATGATGTTTGTTTGGGGAGTTTGATACCTCGTCGGAAGGTTTATCCAAGAAGTACAACTTTCATTAGGTATTTAGGTCTATCCCTGACAACCCTTGTCCCTCCAAAATTCCAAAAAAACATCATTTAGGGCCTCAAATTGGCCCCAGAAGTTTGGGACCCAAAAAACTGTAAAAATTATCTAAATGGAAAACTCTATTTTGAGCCAGTGGAATAGGTGGGTGGCCACCAATATCCATCTGGATATGTATAGTGTCAAACAATCTTTTCATGAATGATTGAATGAAATTTTGACACACTGTGAAACATAATCATGTCTTGACTAAAAATAATAATAACAAAAATGAATGTTGGCCTTATAAATTACACATGCATATTTCAAGAAAAAATTCTTAGAGGAACCCAAGGGATGCTTCCCCAAATTTGTGGATGGCATTCTTAGTAGGTTTACATTAGTGGACCTCATCGTGGGAGACTTGAATCAAGTATTGTTGGCCATTGACCAAGTTTTGAGGAACACTTGGTCATAATTGGTCGTTTTTGGGACTCTGTCAAAGACAAAGCACAAAGCGAAGCAGAAATTGTGGAAGCTAGGCTCCCTTTTGGGTCCTTTTTGGGTTTTTGGGAATATGTAATGGGAAAGGGATGCCGGTCCATGGGTTTACCCATGCTTAGGCCCACTTTGTAATGTATAAATAGAAGGATAGGGAATGTAAGAAGTAGTAGATGTGATTGCTTAGTGCAATTGGTAGTGCATCTATGTGATGTTGGATAAGTGCACTGTGTGAACTGTGTAAGGCTTTCAAGTCTAAGTGAAAATTACTGTGAGGTTGCTATAGAAAGCTAAGTGTTGTAACTCAAGGAAGAATGATCTAGCGAGCTGCACAGATCTTCTGTCTTATGCGAAGAAGGGTTTTGGAGGCTTTGTGCTTGTAACAGATTGAAGACGATAATAAAGAAGAAGATCTTGTGGACGTAGACCCAGGGTGGGGGTGAACCACATAAATCTGTGTGTTATGCTCTATGCTTTGATTCAATGTGTTTATCTTTGCTTATGCTATGTGCTTTGATATATCCACTTATTCTCTGTGCTTCCTAGATATATATATGATTGTTAGATCTGATGTGTATGAGGATGCTTAGGGCTGATCTACTGGATCTGATCTCGGTTACTATGGTTAAGTGTTGAAATACTATAGATATGAGTGTACATCATGATGCTTTGTGTTGTATACTAAGTATAATAAGGGTTGAATATTGATGAATAATCGATGTTAAGTGCTCTGTAAATGATATAATCACAAATTTGTGTCCCAGCTAAGGTTGCAAAGACCTGAGTCTTGCAACCACCCCTGCCTCTACCTCGGGTGAGACTTCATCTGCTTTGCAGGTGTTGTCGAAAGGGCCGGTAGTTAGGGATTTTTTGGTGCACTCTTGAGCATTGAACCCTGGGTCTACCCCTGTGCCAACAAATGGTTCCGTTGCTAGGACCTAAAATTGTGATTACTGTGAAGTAAGGAAGAAGAAACTTTGTGCAAAAGAAAGCTCTGTGCATAGATCTGTTTCCCTTGTGCGCAGCTTTTTACTCGACCTGTGAAGCTTTGTGTTAGGAATAAAGTCAGATCTAAATAAAGGAAGATCGGATCTAAAGAAATAAAGCAATATCTGAACACTTTGTGCTCTAAGAAAAGTAAAAGTGGAAATTTCTAAAAGAAAGAGGTCAGATCTGAATAA
Organism: Picea mariana; assembly: GCA_032191745.1. Lineage (NCBI taxonomy): Eukaryota > Viridiplantae > Streptophyta > Pinopsida > Pinales > Pinaceae > Picea > Picea mariana. The sequence continues at coordinate 38,202 of JASDQU011403374.1, forward strand.
AAGAGGTACGATCTGTAAGCTATGTGCTCTAATAAAGGTAAGAATAGTTAAAATTTCTTAGATCTGGAAGCTTTGTGCTCTGTAGAAGTAATATAAGTGAAATTTTTTGTTTCTAGAGCATGGATCTAGGTATGTTTGATAGATTTTGTCCTAGCTTAAAAACTAGGGCATTAATAGATATGAATATATTTGATAAGTATAATGATAGATATGTTATACCTATGCATAGAAAGAATGTCTGGACTAACAAAATTATGCAGGATCCTAGAAAGAATTGTTTGCAAGTTAGCTATCATGATTCTAGTGCGCAGTACAGAAGAGGCTGGGAATCATTTAAAAGAAAGCGAGGATTAATCCTATGTTACAGTTGCAGAAAACCAGGCCATCTAGCTAAGGAATGCCTTGGTAGAATACCTAGTTGTCTCTGTTGCAAAGATATGGACCATGAGGTATTGGATTTCCCTAGAATGATCGCTAAGCTTGAAAGGATAAATCTGAATCAAGAAGACCATAAGGAAGATCCGGAAAAGGAAGAAACCCAGCAAGAATCAGATAAAGTATTAATACAGATGAAAGAAACCCTGAAGGAACATAAAGATGTCTGATTACCAGAGATATTCAAATAAAAGGAGCAAGTTGAAGCAAGAATAGGGGACTTTGACATTGACTGTATTCCTGATGAAGAAACACAAGTGAACATTATGCCAGAAATAACTTGGGAAGCTATAGGGAATCCTACCATGATTCCTTCATTGGGAGGAATAGGACTATTCAGAGGAAAATTGATGATGTTATGTGGAAAACTCGCTCAGATACCTATGACAGTCAATGGAACTTTGACAGAAGAAGATTTTGAGATTATCAAATTCATTGAGGATAGCACCCCGTTTACTATGCTACTTGGAAAACCTTGGATTGAAAGAGATCAAGCCAGAAAGAAGGAAGAAGAAGAGGTTTTAGAACAGCAGAGACAAGAGTTAAAAGATTCCATGACTAAAAGGATCACACATTTGATAGAAGAACAGGAGAACCGCTCGAAGCCATATGACACTAGAATCCCAGATGTCGAGGCCAAAGCTACACAAAAGGCTGAAATTTCTACCCCAGACAAAGAAGAAGTGATATACCTAAACCCTAGGAGAGAATCTCACCAGCATGAAGTGACTATGTCCAAGGAAAATAATAATCAAAATGGGAAGAGAATCACTGAGATGAAGCTCACTGGAAAGAAGGCTAGAAAGCTAAGTAAGAAGAAGGCTAAGATTGAAAAATTACAGAATATCCCAGAGGGTACCTTGCAGCAAGACACTTTGCAGAATTGGAGCTTCGCCGGGATATCAGAACAGCAACATATGCCACTTCGTCGAGGCGAAGTAATATAGTCGTTGGAAGCCAATATAACCATTTGAATGCCACCTCGAATGGGTCAGAAATCATTTATGAATCACCACTAGACCATTAGACCGTGCCATAACGGATAGAACATAAGTTAATACAGCCTCATACCCGTTGCAAGAACACCATTGCTAAGTTTCCCTACTTAGTCTGTCGCACCATGCACCAAGAATACTTTTTTCTAAGTGAGAATTTGAGCCCAAAACCTAAGATTACTTCACCTTGTGATCATTTCCTTGTTCCCATACCATTCACTGTAGTCTTTGAATTCATTTCACACCCAAGATAGTTGACCCAAGCTTGTATGTCGGACGAGCTCAGCGCTGCTTAGAAAGTAGTTGAAGAAGTTTTGATTGACTTAATGACTGAGACAGTCATGTCGGAGCGAGGATTATCTACAAGAGTCCAATCATCATCAATGAGAGGAATCCAGGCCTCCCCTTCCACTGTTCATGCCGGTCCATCCCAGTCAGCCGATGAGAAACGGACCAAGCACAAGGATGACATCCCAAATGCCAAGCTTATCCCACACATTCTACCTACTTACTTACCACCTCTAAGTGGTTCCATAAACCATGACAGTGTACCTAGAGACTTAGAGTACACTTTGATCATTGGGTACCTTCCAAAAGGGGTGCGCGCAGTTTGTGCTGACCAGGATAAGCTCGTAGCACTGAAATTTAGTGATTTTAACCTTGGAGATCGTAAATTTTACAGCATGTTAGCCCCGCATAAGTACTTAGCCAGGACCAAAGGCAAGAATTCTAATATTGTCCTGCATTCATGGACCCAGAACCTCACTTAATCCACACTGCTTAATGTAATGAAGATCCTGCACTTCGGCAGACACCAAGAAGTCAACGCATGCATCAAGTCATTGTTGTCCTCCTACCATGGAGGATACTTATGGTTGGACCACCACATCACTGTGGATCTGACCTTGATCAATTAGATCATAGGACTTAGTATGCAAGGCCCTAACCCACAGGAGTTTTACCCTGGAAAGACCTCAGACCAAGAACTAGCGCAGAAGATAAAAGAAACTTATGGCGATGTCAAAAAAGGCACACGAGGCTACAAGGTAGCCTCTATTAGAAGCGGCGTAGTGAGCCTTGCCTGTCAGTTGATCGCAAGCAAGCTAGTTCACAAGAATAGACCAACACAAGTGATTGGATTTGTAGTTTACCTCGCAGGGAAGTGCGTCGAGGGACTACAGATGAACTGGGCGCAGTGCCTTGTAAACCAGCTAGAGATTGATTGTAGAGAAGCGCAAGACCAAGGGTATGAGTTCCACTTTAGTTGGTTGCATATAATAATCGCTTTCAAATCCTGGGAGCTACTAGAAGGTTCCACCTTTCCGGAGATCGAACCCTTCGAACCACTGGCCGTGAATTTCTATACGTTGTGGTACTCCAACGACATGAACAAGCAGTGGTAGTCCAATGCTATCTTCCACGCCTATTGCAACCAATTGAATAATTCAATCCAGTCTACACCACGCCTCACCCCAAACACACTTCACAGGTTTATACCTTTGATAAAATTCAACGCAGACTGCCACTTCACCTATATCACAGCACGTGCTGATGAGCACAAATAGCAGTTCCAGTCGTACTACAAGTTGACATAAGAAGACTTGGAGCAGATTACCAAGGAATGGTCAATGGACCTCCTTGTTCCAGCGGACCCCGCAAAAATGTCCGACGTGGATATCCCTGAAGCTATGCTGGATACACCTGGACCAAGAAAGACTAAGAAGGATGATGAAGTTCAAGATGTCCATAGCACATCCACGAAGACTACTTTGATCTCACCTGCGCAGGGAGGTGATGGTGAAGAACTAGGTGGCACAGAAGCTGAGTAAAACAAAGGCGAAGTTACTCTGCCTAGAGAGGAGGAGGATCCATCTAAGAAAAGGAAGATTACACCACCAAATCCCTCATCCCAAAAGAAAACTAAGGCCACCCAGACAACGTTTAAGACTACCCTCACATCGGATGACTTCGACTTCTTAATCGCTGTGTTGAATGATGCTTCACTAGAGATCGCAGAAAAGCAAGAAGTGAAGCAGGAGGAGGTATTCAGCCGAATCAAGAGTGAACTTCAAGAAGTGAAGCAGGCACTCCAGTCCAGTCGAGCAGTTTCTACTACACCCTTGACAATTGGAACAGCAGGAACAGGCGATGAGCCCACCCAATTACACCAAATCACCAATAAAGTCAAAGCTTGCCTTCGACGAGCTCAAGAAGACACAAAGCAAGCCACCCAGGATTTGACACAAGTAGAGAGTGCACTTCTAGAATAATAGAGTAAGTCATAATGAGAAAAGATTTCCCTACAAGCGAAGTGGGATGAGGAAAAAGCACAGTTACAGTAGAGCAAGGACCAGTTGCTAGCAAAGCAACTTGAAGTATAGGAAAAGGTTCACAAAGCACTTCGTTGTGTGACGGTCATAGAAGTGAAGATTGAAGAACGTGTCCCACAGTAGGTGGCACAACTTGAAGAAGTAATCCGACAACTTCAGCAGTGCATCGCAAATCTGGAACTTTGTATCGTGCACGAGACTCCTCAAGAAATAAGAGATCTAAGGGAGGCAATTGCCCACAGCGCAGTTGGCCGATTAAAAACCCTTGCCTTGGAATGCAAGCAGTTGAGCGCTAGAAGCACCCAAACTTATGAGAACCTCATAGATAATCCAGATTTGCAGGCATTGGAGGCACAGTTCCAAGAAGCAAAGCAGGATGCAGATACGCTACAGGCACAGTTGAAGGCCTTGACCCCAGTCAAAAGAATGAAGAGATTTCTAGAACAATGCACCGCCCAACAACATGTACACACACTGCAAAGTAAAGTGATGGAAGTCTCCCAACGACTTAAACCAATCCAAGAAAAGGCATGCCAACTGTTCACTGAAGTTGAAATCCATGTAGTCGAGCTTGAATAGGTTGTCATCACCGTGGAACAATGCTTGGAATGGCCAGTAAACGATGCAATGATCAAGGAGTTCATTGAGCAAGAGGTTGTCGCATTGCAGTAGCTCGAGCCAAGATCAAGGCATTCGAGGTGGAATTGATCAGACCAGAGTGACTCGAGACGAGTCACAAGTGAGTGTTGGGGGCCTGTTGGCCCTTGACCAAGTTTTGAGGAACACTTGGTCATAATTGACCATTTTGGGGACTTCGACGGCCTGTCGAAGAAAAAGTGCAAAGTGAAGCGA
>JASDQU011403375.1:0-11797 GCA_032191745.1 Picea mariana
TTACACTCATCATTGCCCAGCACTGCGACGCTTTCGGCAGACGTTAGCGGTTGTACGCCAAAACTTCTAGAAAAACCCACGCCCTGCTACGTCCTCTTCAACAAATATCACTGACATCCGCTATGTCACCACTTCAATCAATGAACGTATGAGATGCCCTTGCTCTCTTTGCGATTCATTAGCTCATTTTTCATACCAGTTTCCTATGATCCTTGAATATAGGCAACGTCAATTAGCCCTGCTTCACCGACCCGCAGAGGCAATAATTGACATTACCTCGTCACTAGAGGATCTTCATGTCATTTCTCTCGAACCCGAGGCACTCCCAACACCTCCATGGTTCTTAAATGACGTCTATGAGGATTTACCCCGCAACCCCCCAACTCTCCGGCTCATTCCCCTACAGAGACTCTTCACCCAACCACCACGGGTACCCCTCAGTACTTCAATATATGGTTTATGTCAAGTGAACCCTCCCCATCTCCTAGCATTGTTCCCCCTGCTTCTTCATCAAGGGGCAATCACACTGTCACCAAGATCACTCCTCATGACCCCTTGTATTCCCGTCGTTTCCAATGCGACAGGGAAATACTCGAAGAGCTAAACCGCCCAGACTCTCCCTGGGATGCACTACATCACCGCGCACTCTTCTCACCACTGGAGGCCTCCATGCCTCCTAACCAAAACCCCATTTACATAATCGAAACCAAAGATTTTATTCCCTCCGGGCCTATCGATTGGTTCAACAATCCCATTCCTGCCCCTGATGCATTTGAAGAAGGAAAAATGGCCAACATTTCCCCCACCATCAAAATCGACATTTCCATTAAAAATGGCGTCGTCAAAGAAATCACCATTGGAGCTTCTTGCACTCCTCAGGAAATCGCCACATTTAAAACCCTCTTCCAGGAATACAGGGATATTTTCACCTGGTCATACACAGAAATGCCTGGCCTCGATCCCTCGATTGTCAAACATCGCATCGACACCTGGCCTGACATCACACCAGTTCGCCAAAAACAGCAACCGCTGCACCCAGCCAAAGCTGCGGCTATCAAAGCCGAGATTGACAAATTATGTACTGCCGAGTTTATTTACCCCATCGCTTATACTTTATGGGTTTCCAACCCTGTACTCGTCGATAAAAAACAGGGCACTATCCGCATTTACACAGACTTTCACGATCTCAATAACGCATGTCCCAAAGACAACTTTCCAACGCCTTTCATCGATCAAATTATCGACAATTGCATCGACCACGAGGCTCTCTCCTTTATGGATGGATTCTCTGGCTATAACCAAATTCAAATCCACCCAGTCAATCAGTATAAAACCGCATTCATTACCCCTTGGGGTACTTTTGCATATCGTGTCATGCCTTTTGGCTTAAAAAATGCCGACGCAACATTCCAGCGGGCGATGACATACATCTTCCACGATCTGGCTAAAATCATCCTCGCCTACTTGGATGACCTCACAGCTTGATCCAAGAAACGCGCCCAACATCTTGATGATTTATGAATCATATTTCAACGGTGTCGTCAATACAACATCCGCTTGAATCCTCTCAAGTGTGTGTTTTGTGTCACCGCAGGGCACCTCCTCGATTTTATTGTTTCCCAAAGCGGTATTACCGTGGACCCCCTCAAAGTCCAAGCTATCACTGAAATTCCACCTCCCCGGAATTTACGACAACTTCAGAGCCTACAGGGCAAAGCTAACTTTCTCAGATGTTTTGTTCCTGATTACGCCATACGCACACACGGTTTCCTTCGCTTACTACGTCACGACATCCCATTTCACTGGGACGACCATCTTAAAGCAGCGCTTTCAATTGCACCTTTAATTAGTGCACCTGACTATAACTGCGACTACATCCTCTACGTATCAGCATCAGCTATATCAGTAGCCGACGTCCTTTTCCAGCTCGGAGATGACAATCATGAACATGTCATTTACTACGTTAGTAAGAACCTCTCAGGACCACCCTTGAAGTATAAACACAAAGAGAAACTTGCTCTTGCAGTTGTCCTCGCAGTCCAGAAACTGCGCCATTACATTCTGCTTCGCACCACAAAGGTCGTTGTAGATTCCAATCCTATGCAATACTTGCTCAGCCGTCGACAAGTTAATGGCAAATTCGCTCGATGGATCATTATCCTTCAGGAGTATGACCTTGAGTTCTCAACACCTAAGAGTAAGAAGGCCCTCATTCTCGCTGAACTTGTCACGGCCCTCCCCTCTGACACCACTAGTGCCCCCGTCAACACTGACTTTCCCGATGAACATCTCTTTTACATCACTTCAGATGATCCTTGGTATGGCGACCTTCTTGTCTACCTACGAACTCAAAAGTTCGGTAACCACATTTCACGAGATGATCGTCGACGTATTTTCCATCAGGCCCCCCGCTATCTCCTCATCGAAGACATCCTATACCGGCGGGGTGTTGACACCATTCTTCGTCGATGCCTGACTATTGACGAGGCCGAAAGAGTCTTAAACGACTGCCACAACAGCGCATGTGGGGGCCAACTTTCGGGTATATCCATAGCTCAAAATATTATCCGAGCTGGTTACTTTTGGCCTACCTTGTTTCATGATTGCATTCATGCCATGAAACGATGTGAGCAATGTCAGCTCTATGCCAACAAAAGCCCGGGCTCCCCTCGCTCTTCTCCACCCTGTCATTACAGCCGACCCTTTTTGCAAATGGGGTATCGACTTTATGACTCGAAATCCACCCTCTAGCAATGGTCACAAATACATTGTTGTTGCCGTTGATTACTTCACCAAATGGGTCGAAGCTATGCCCACTTTCAACAACACCGCTGACACTGCAGCGCGCTTTTTCTTTAATCACGTCATATCCCGTTTTGGCGTACCACTCCAACTCGTTTCCGATCATGGGAAACACTTCGAGAATGAGATCTTCGTCGAACTCTCATCTCGGTTAGGCTTCTCTCACGAGTTTTCCTCACCATATTACCCTCAGTCAAACGGACAGGTCGAGGCAGTGAACAAAGTCCTCAAGACCATGTTACAGCACACGGTTAATAAACATAAAACCAATTGGCATCATATGTTATTTTCTGCGCTATGGGCTTATCGAACGACGGTAAAAACCGCTACTGGTTTCACATCATTTCATTTAGTCCATGGGATTGAGGCAACTCTTCCCATCGAGTGCAAAATTCCCACCTTACGCACCGCAATTGAGCTATTACCTGACACTACTCCTATGGAGCAACGCTTGCTGAACTTGGAGTCTCTGGATGACGATCTTCGATCTTCCTTACAGAACAATGAGGCAGCTAAAAGATGATCCAAAGCTACCTTTGATCGCCATGTCAACCTTCGATCATTTCGCGAAGGCGACCTCATCCTGGCTTATGATATCGCTCATGATACCTTTGGCCATGGCAAGTTCGAATCACTTTGGCATGGCCCTTACATCATCCAACATTGCCTCACCAAAGGCGCATACATCTTGGCCTCCCCTGAAGGCCTCTCTCTTAAGGAACCCATCAATGGGTTGTATCTCAAGAAATTTTATGCTTAAACATAGTCATTCTACTTTAGGTTATTTCTTTTTTCTAGCATTTTTTAATCTTTTTCTCCTTCCCTCTCATCTAAACTATCCTTTGTGCTATTGATAGATGATTCCTCCACCATCCTACCACATCCGTTACGTCGACGGTGCCAGCCGTTGGACACAAAATCTCGCTTCGGCTGCTTGGTCTCTCTACACCCCGTCACATGAAATGCTACATTCAAGCGGCATATGTTTGGGGCTAGAAACCAACAACCAAGATGAATACACTGCTGTCATTGGCCTCTTGGCCGATGCCCAGTCTCATCATATTCGTCACCTTAGCGTTTTCCTCGACTCTCAACTAGTCGTTCTCCAGCTCAACAATGTATACCGTGTCCGCGATCCGTGCCTCTTTCGCAAATACCTGCAGGTTAGGCTTTTATCTCGACATTTTGATTCCATTACATTTACACATATTCCAAGACAATTGAATCAAACAACAGATCAAATATCTAACATGGTGTTAGATTGGCATATATCACATCAAGCTACACATACATAAATATCTCACAAATCCTTTCACAGCATATATATAGAATAGACATCATCACACAACATCAGCAAAAACATGTAGACAACATCAGGATCTCAAAAACTATGTATACTCATATATATATAAAAGCCCATTAGGCCATCCGAACGTTTGCATACAAAAAAATATATGTATCCGCAGGCCAGTGCAGCACCTCGGTACAAAAACGGGCTCACCAGCCTATAAACAAAAAGTATGTACATCATGCACCATTCATGGTGCCTCTATCATGCCACCACCTGCCCCTCCCTCAGGTGGTGGTGGCCCACCCCCACCTACCCCAGGTGATGGTGGACCACCCACAGGACCCTCTTGCCCCGGCGACAGGCGTCCACTCGTCATCGCGGCAAGCACAGCTGCTCGTCGTACTATAGCCCGCCATGGTGGCGGTACTCCTATACACTGCTCCAGGAACCCCTCATCCTGGATGCGTATCCACATGCCCTCAGGCACGTCCTGTAAGACCGTCTCCAGACGACGGTGTATGTCATCATAATCCACTCTGGTCGTCGTCGGAGGAGCGTGTGATGGACCTGCACCAGGGTCATTGAACTGGCACCTCCTTGCTGCCCTCTCAGGATCAGCTGGTCACCCCGCGGCATCATCCTGTCGATGTCTCTCTCTCTGCAGTCGTCTCTCCGGCTCTCGACGAGCCGACGCTCTCTGCATCTCCACCTCACACCCGCGAGGTGCCACATCTGCACATGCACAAAACAACAACAATAGATAGTATCAACATCTATATCATATACATATGGAATGATATCTCAAAAAATAGAATAAACCAAAACATACACAATACTAAACGTACCTCGATGGTCAAACACCTCCCCTAGAGGCAGCACCATGTCCGGGTCACCCCGGAAGTCAACCCCAGCATAGGGGTACCGAAGTAATACCTGCGGCATCTGTCAGCATATCCATACTGCCTCTGTTGAAAAGAAGTGGCCACCTTCGCCACCATCGTGGCTAACCAAAACTGTCGACCACCGCCTCAATCGCGGCTCTCGTGCCCCCGACATCTCCAACGGAACCCTCGAGCGCAGCATCGGCACCCTCTCCAAGAACAAGGCCACTAGGATGGACCAGAAAGAAAACTCTCCTCCATCCATGGACCGACAACGGTCCAACTGTGCCACCATCCTAGCATGCAGCGTCAGCTCCCAAGCAAACCGCTCGCCGGCCAACACTCTCTCCAGCACCAACAGCTAGCCACCACTAATCCGCTGGGTCGCAACTGACCCATATATCCGAACAATCATCGCCGCTATACAACGATGTCCCAGGGAGTCTATCGCACTGATGCTCACCACCGTCCCGGACATAAAATCTGGACCTGAGCAATATCTCTGACCCACCTCGGAAAGGGAAGTAGTCCTCGACATCACTGGCTCCGTCGGTAGGGGCGTTCCCCGAAAGGGGAGCCCAGTCAAAAAATAAATATCCTCCATCGCAATGATGGGGATCTGCTCTCCTCGAACGAGGAAGCAGTGCATCTCTGGACTCCACATATGGATCAGGAACTGCAAAAAATACTCCTCTGCCCGTATCAATGGGCCCTCAAAGAACTTTAGCAACCCACAGGTAGCCAAAGTCACACGTACACTGGGGTCCTCAATGGCCACGGCGTCTCACAGCTGGGCCCAGTCTCGCTCTCGCCACCGCACTGGCATCATCACCACCGTCCACTTGCAGACAACATAGAGTCCTATATCAGCTCACGCAGCTATCAACAACATCCAAAAGACTCATTTTTTACCCTTCAACCTCGCCTCCTAGGCGCGGTTTTTGTTCCCACAGGCGTACACACATGCGCGCCTGTTCAACACACAGGCGTGCATATATGCGTGCCTGTACACCGAACAGGTGCGCCTCAATGCGCGCCTGTTTGCTTCACAGGTGCGCTCTTAAGCGCACCTGTTTACCATATAGACGCGCACCAGTGCGCGCCTGTCAAACCTATAGGCGCGCACTGATGCACGCATATTCAACACACAGGCGCGCCCTTCGGGCATGCCTTAAATTCCCCCTACCGCACACCCATGTGCATATATTTGGTGTGCAGGCGCGCATGTATGCACGCCTTTCACCGAATCGCTCACGCATGTGGGCCCACATCCCATCAAAAACCCCTAAATACCCCTGTACGGCCCTCCGTACAACCCCTGCCCAAAAATTTAAAACCTATCTCTGTGCAGGATGATTAGACCACTAACCTGATACTCACCGAACGTCGATTGGATGCCTCGTCCTCCCCGAATCTCCAAATCTCCTCTGAAAACTGCTCGTCTAGTCACTATTGCAGCAGGTACAAATGAGGTGGCAATGTGGGCCCTACAGCTATATATAGGCCTTTTGCCAAACTTCCACTCACCATTCCGGGAGCCCAAAGTGTCCATTTTTCAAACCATCTTCAGCCACGGGATCAACATCCCATCACCTACATCACAACAGTCCCTAGGTCACTTTTCATCATGAGCCCCCGGGGCACCTTTTTTTCATATCCTGGTCAGGTACGCACGCGCATAGTCACATTTATCAAATACATGCTCACATCTTAGATTCTCTTCAAATATTGTTCACTTTGGGTATTTGGTTGTTATGTGTGCAGGTACTTGCTCATCATCCATTAGCATAACCCCTTCAGGTATATACTTAGCACTGGTATGTAGTCTCCCCCGCTGTATTGCATTTTCATTTCCAGTCACACCCGCTGATATTGGCCTTTAGGATCCTCATTCCCGGATCTGCAGTACCCGCACCTCCATTTGCCTCTTCGGTACTGTTACCCGGTAGCATTCTTACCCACATGAGTTGTCCCATTCATAACACCTTTTGTCACTTTTTGACACTCATGCTATTTTCATTAACCTTTAGGGATGGGAGTCCCGATAGTCTTTCATCATGTCGTGAATCAACCACATACTCCTTCTCCTCATTTTTCTAGCTTTCCCACACGGACTCCCAGATTATCTCTTTATGGTTCTATTTTTTACCTGCACCTCCACAGGATCATGAACCCTTCATTTCATCCACAATCAGTTTGCCCATCTGCGAACCTACCTTCATTTCACCTACCTCATACAGAAACTCACCAATGGGCCCCCCACCCTTCATCAGTCTTCCAAGCATAGTATGCCCTACGTGGGCCACCCATATCACACTGGGGCACCCATTTCTGTATTTGTACATTTCTCCCCAACTATTCGTTATTTATTGTACAAACGCCTTTATTTCCAGTCATTACATTTTCTTTTTGTCGTCACCGTTGGCGACTTGCTTCCTTTTGGCCACACACAACCCATGTCACCCTTGGTTGGAGCATTACTTATCATCTACCCTTGCCGGCATCGTCCATATCTTCAGAGTACTCTGCAGGTCACTTACCTCTACCCTTTGAATTTGTTCACCTTGTCCTGCCTTTGGCACAACTTATCACCAGTCTTGTTGTCCCCCTAACACTCGACCTTGTTACACGGTTGCGGCCACTTTTTATCTCATACATCCTCCAACTAAGGGCAGTCTTGAGTCTTCCCACTTCTTGACTTCGTCCATGTACCTCTACCACTTCCTCACCTCAGTAGATTCCACCAAGCACTTTGCTTCTGGGAGTCACGTTCCCCTTTTGTCGACATCAACACAATTTTTCAGAAGGGTGACAGTATCTTGATTCTCATTCTCCATTCAATGAGAGATCTCAGATGGCACAGGGTGAAACACCATTGCTCCCTGCTGTCGTTGGCCCCCATAACATTTGACGCCAACACTTTCTCATGTTATGGTGGGTCTTACTTTGCAACTATTGCAATTATTTTTATCATTTGCCGAAGACCTCTGAACTTGGTAGGGCCATCAATGCCCGTATCATCGCCGATACTTATTGCCGCAATCATTACCTATTATTCAGAGTATGTTCCTTTGCAGAATTGTCTTCTGCCTTTATCATCACCGCCCCCGAGGGCACTGCAATTGTCTACACCAACACTTCAGTTATCATTTTTCAGAGTTACATAACACGAGCATGGGGCATGCCCGTCTTGTTTGTACACAGTTTTTCTTTTGCACACCTCATCGAAGGTCGGGTCCTACTGGTTCCTTTTTTCTCTAACAAATCACTCTAAACGATCCCAGTATTGCTCTATCTTACAACAACATTCTCAGTAGAAGAAACATTGATGGATTTCGGCTATACATATGCTCCTAACCTCATCCATCAGGGGGCATCTGTTATCACTGGAATTTCGTCCGCACAGGGCGACAAGAACTCAGCATCGTCAAATAGTAATGAAGTCATTCATGGCACTGAATTAATTTCACATCATTCCAAAAAGGTCAAAAACTATACAAAGTAGTGAAAAATTGAAGAGCGCTTTACAAAAGTTGGACGCGCGCGCACATGCACGGAATAGGAACGTACCATGCGCGCATACGTGCACAATGCGCGGATGTTGGCACAAAAACCCGCGCACCTGCTAAACGGCACATTTATTGAATTGGTCGGCCTCCCAACCACTTATGGATCAGCTCCCAAGCCGATTTGACCCTCAAATCTGAGCTAAATCCAAATGGCGGGCTGGTCAAAGACCTAACAAAGCCCTAAAGAGCCTCTTTTCACACTACAAAGGAGTTACATAATCACCCAATGCAATGCTATAAAAAGCCATGAAGAAACCTCATTTTCTCAAGAAATTTCATGTAATGTTATGCTGCCTAGATTGTTTTAAGGACTCCATCCTTGACAAAGACACATTGGCATCATTTCATTGAGCAATCCACCTCTCCATTGAGTGGATTTGCAAAGGAGTTCTTTCATCACCATTTTTATTTTTCTTGTTGTAAGGAGAGCAAGTTTGTGAGGGTCCAAGAGCCTTCCTTTGGAGGAAGAAGGGACTCATAGTCCCCTTTCTTCATTGTTCTTTGATTTCATCAATAGATCAGCCTAAAAACATTGGTGATATTGGTCTTTTTGTGTTTGTTATTTCTATATCCATATGCTTATCATTTTAGTTTGTTTTAGTTTAATTCTTGCTTATAGTTTTGTTTTTGTTTCTCTAACTCTTTCCTCTACAGCTTTCATGCTCAGCAAGACCCAACTGGGCATGTAAGCACCTCTTATTTGCTCACCAAGGTGACGAAAAGGGTGCAAACATAGTGCCAAGAGAATTAGTTACAGATGGAGGACCTCCTTTCACTTCTCATGGTTTTAAAGCCACCTTTCAAAAATATCATATTCAACATAGAATGACTACATCATACCACCACCAAGACAATGGACAGGTGGAAAGCACAAATAAAGTAATAGAAGCAATTCTCACAAAAACAGTGAAGGGAAACATAAAGGATTGGTCTCACAGACTCCCTGAAGCATTATGGGCCTACAGAACTACCTGGAGAAATACTACAGGATTCTCTCCCTATGAATTAGTTTATGTTAAGAGTGTTGTCTTTCTTGTGGAATTTGAAATCAAAACCTTAAGGTATGCTTCAACTATCAACCTTGATTTGAATGATGCACAGACAACTAGGTTGCAACAGCTTAATGAATTGGATGAAAAAAGACTAGATGCCATTCATCAGACAACTATGATTTAATATCAAAGATCAAAATGGCATGGCAAAACTATCAAGCATAATCAATTCCAAAAAGGTAATCAGGCCCTACCGTATGACTCTTGGTTTAAATAATTTCAAGGGAAAATATGTACAAGATGGCTTGGACCCTACGAAGTAGACACTGTTTTCCCCAATGGAATAGTAAGGCTCCTCACAATCGATGACTCTAAAACACCGTTACTTGTAAATGGTCATCATCTTCGTCTATACCAGCACCCTGTTTCCAAAGAAGATTTTAAGGCCACATGTGTGGTAGAATCTCATTACCTCTTTTTAGAGGGGGCTCCTACCCCTCATTGCAATTAATTCTTTTAATTTAATTTCTTTAGTATTATATTAGATTTAATTTACTAATAATCCCTGTCAAGAAATACCATGTTACAATTGATTTTTGCAGATTCTCGATCAAAGCGAAGGCCTACTAAGGAAAGACGATCTTACTTCAAGAAGAGAGAAACTCCCCCATTGCTGAGACACCACTATTCAACAACCCTTTGCCATTTTCCCATTGTTTAAACACCACTGTCCAACAACTTTTCTCCATTTCTCCCCCATTGCTGAGACACCAATGTTCAGCAACCCTTCGCCATTTTCCCATTGCTGAAACACCACTGCCCATCAACTTTTCGCCATTTTTCCCCCATTGCTGAGACACCACTGTTCAACAACTTTTCGCCATTTTTCCCATTGCTAAAACACCACTGTCCAACAACTTTTTGCCATTTTCCCGATTGCTAAAACACCACTGTCAGCAACTTTTCGCAATTTTCCCCATTGCTGAAACACCAATGTTCAACAACCTTTCACCATTTTCCCCATTGCTGAAACACCACTGTTAACAACCTTTCGCCATTTTCCCATTGCCGAAACACTACTGTTCAACAATTCTTCACATTTTCCCATTGACGAAACAACACCATTCAACAATTTTTTCGCCCTTCTTTCTATGGCTGAAACACCACTTCTTCAGCAATATTCTGCAACATCACTCTTCAGCAAACATTTCTCTGTTCTTCCTACAGCTGAAACACCAATTTTTCGGCATTTTCTGTCAATAAGCTTTTGCGCTCTCATACTACATTTTGTCCTTCTAGTCAACAAATCCTCGATACAATTCATCTAACAAATCAAAAGTCTCTGCCACGGCCACTGTAGAACTATTATGGATAGGCATTATATTTTGTTTGAAGTACAAATCAAAAGGGAAAGGTGAGGCATGTAAATTTTATGTAAATACAATTAAGCTATAGTAAATGAGAAGATTCCAACTCATTATTACCACTCATGTAAAATCATTATTAGCCGCACTTGAATGGGGGGGAGGAAATATTGAACTTTTATACCATCATTTCACACGTATCAACCACCATCATTTCTTTTTACCATCCTTTCATTTGTTTCACCACCATTTGCATGCCTTCACCCGAAAAACTCACTCTGCACAGAAGTTATTACTGGACTCTTTGACGGTGTATTTTACTGAGCTGTTAGCTATGGGAGGCCTTGTTATACGGTACGAACCCGCCATGACAGCCCTATTAGAACTGTATCCAGAATCCTATCAAATTTTTCTGCAGGAAGGATGGCTCGGTTATTTTAAGAGACTCCAGGGGTTTGATCAACAATAGGTTCTACAATTTGCTCGAAATCTCTAGGAAGATTATTCCATTGTTCAAGGGGTTCGGATTTCAATTATAGAAGAGGATATAATGAAGGTTTCGGGTCTCCCTACCAATGGCATTCACTTATTTATCCGCGAACATATCATCCCGAATGCCCAGCAGGATTTCCGCTTGCCAGGGGAACAAATTGAACCTAAAGGTCGGGGTGTCCAAATCAGCTCGTTGCCGCCTCCCTGGCCGAAAGTTGCAAAATTCATCAAACACTACCTTACCTGCGAAGGCCAATACCTGGTAGTCTACCAGCACGATTTTGTCCTATTGTCTCATTTACGACATGCTAGATTGGTGAACATTCCTTATTATCTGCTTGGTTGTCTTAAGAATATGTCGCACTACTGTAAAAAGTATAAAGATCCCGCCCTTTCACTCACCCAT
>JASDQU011403375.1:20552-34367 GCA_032191745.1 Picea mariana
TATCTCTAACAGAGAACAGGACCCTATTCCCCAAGCAGGAATCTTCAGCACCTATCCCTGATTATCAAGCTTTCATAAATTCACCAAACAGGATTGCTAACTAGAATGATTAACAGTTACCCAAGCATGAATCATATGAAAACAATGTAACAATCAGTAAAGCAGAGTTTCAGCAAGACAGAGTTCAGTAAAATAGTGTTTCAGCAAAACAGAGTTCAATAAAGTAGTGTTTCAGCAAAACAGAGTTTAATCAAGGCATGAACAGAAATAACACTAACACACTATAAAGCTAATGGGTGAATCTTGTGAAGAAGGTGGGCCCTCCCTTCTCACAAGATTCCCCTGAAACGAAAGGAACTAGAGAGAAATGCTCAGAACAATCTTTTATTCATCTGTCAACTGTATCATATTACAATCTAAAGTAAAACACATCCTTCTATGTAAAATCCTTTCTTAGTAAAAATAGAAGATCTCTCTAATGATGATTTCCTCTTATTTAAAGAGGAGAATCCCTTCGATACAATTTGATCAACAAATTACAGGTGTACATCTTAGTCCTATTCTTAGTCAGATCGACTTTCTAAACTGAAATAGGATAACCTAGTCTCCCGCAACAGAATGCTATTACAAGTGTTGAGTGAGGTGTTGTTGTTGCGGCTGGAGTAACAGCTTCTTTATTTGTCTGCTATTGTATGTTGTTTCGGCATAGCAAATCATGGGTTGTTTCAGCCACGGGATTTGCGTTCTGACTGTTTCAGCAACTTGGTCTCAAGCAGCAGCGATGGTTAATGCTAGATCAAGGTGTGGTTGTTGTGGTCAATGTAATAGTTTTGTGTTGTTGTTTCAGCGTCGTAGACCACGGAGGGTGTAACAGCTTCTTCTGTGTGAGTTGTTGTTTCAGCATCATAGACCACGGACTGTGTAACAGCTTCTTCTGTGTGAGTTGTTGTTTCAGCATCGTTGACCACGGAGAGTGTAGCAGCTTCTTCTGTGTGAGTTGTTGTTTCAGCATCGTAGACCACGGAGAGTGTAACAGCTTCTTCTGTGTGAGTTGTTGTTTCAGCATCGTAGTCCACAGACTGTTTCAGCCACAGGGTTTGCGTGCTTTAACTGTTTCAGCAATAGGCCTCAATGTTAATCTGCAGTTCGAACTGTTTCAGCACTTATACATTTCTGATCAATGGTTAAGTACGAGAGTAATGTAAAATTATATGCAAAATAGATTAAACATATAGTAAAGAGAAGAGACGTTGTATACCTTTGGAAAGATAGAGTAAGGTGATAATGTGAGTTTAAATGTGAGTGAAACAAGGGTGTAAAGGTAGCAAAAGTGTGAGCAAAAAGGTACATTGTATGGTCCTAACAACACTTATCCTCTTCTGCAATCGTAATATTAACAGAGACAAGTTGACTTACCAGAGTATTAAAGGCATTTATATTTTCTGTCATAGAATATCCATCTTCCATCCTAAGATGATACAACTTCTTTCGAAGAAACAAATTGTTTACCAGGGACTTTGATTAATACAGATTCCCCAACTTATCCAATAGTTCCTTGGCTGTAGATTCTCCCAAGACATTCAACAAAACTGAATAAACCATTCTCCACATGCACACCATTCACCATCACTCTGATACCCCATCCACTGCTTTTCCTCCATTTTTATGATAATTTTGTTTTTATGTTTGAAATTCAATCTGTGATAATTTCCAAAGTGTCAGTCCACAAGAACTAACACCTACAGAAAAGAAACAATGTCACATAAATCTATAAGCAGAGTATCATAAGTTCTTCACCTTGCTTGCATGAGGACATGCAAATCCTTGGGTTTGGGGGTGTGTTGAGCTCCAGTTTTGTCATACTTTCCGCCATACAAATACACTCATCATTACACCTTCTCCCTTCATTTCGTCAATAATATATCGCTAATTACACCATAAACCTCCATTGTCTCTTGTTAATCATCCTATGTGGTTAATACATATTTTTTCCATATTTATAGTGATTAAAAGGATGATTATACAATAGTTTTGTCGATGATGGTTTAATCCTATGTTTTTATGTCCAAGCAACATGTTGTGTATTGTTCAGGTTCTGGTATATGCATTGTCCATGTTCTGGTACCTGTATTGTTCCTAATCCAGTACTCTACAGTGATTTGATACTACCTTTGCATTCATATGGTACCAAATCCATCTGGTACCAGCTCTGTGCTTCATCCAGTACCAACTCTCCACCTCTATCGATACAAGCTCCATCCAATACCATCTCTCCACCTCTTCTGGTACCAACTCTCCGCCTCTTCCGGTACCAGATTGTGCCCATTATGGTACTAGCTCCATCCAATACTACCATCGTACTAGTCTAGTACCCATATTCGTGACTGTGTTCATTCGGTACTAAACCATTGCCTACATGATTATGGTACTAACTGTTCTAATCTCGTACCAACTATGTTAATCCGGTACTATACATAATTCGAAATTTTTGAATGTTTCTAGAAGAAAATCGGCACATGGGTTTTGTCCAGAACGATGTTTTCATGCGGACACATGAGTCATAGTTCACCCAGCTCGCACTTGTGGACCTCCAGCTTAGGGGGAATGATTCTGCCAAAACTAGTAAAAAACTCAAACTGCCAACTTGTGCTTCAATTTTTGTGCACATGGTATAATACCTAGAAATTCAAAGATATGGGTTTTGTATAAAATATGGAAAATTGAGTAGTACACGAACAGGTTTTCAAAATTAGAAATGGTTTGGAAGATATGGGTGGAACCTTAACTCGAATCTGCCCAAATTGCAATAAAACCCAGATTTTTGAGGATTTTATCTAAAATTGTCAATTTGAAATATGAGCATTGGGATTCGGTCCCATCCATTCCTCAATGATTTTTCATGTATAAATAAGCCTCATAGGGATGTGAGAAAGAGCCATTATTGTCAGGAAGTTTTTGTAAGTGAGAGATTTGTTTTTGTGAGAAAGCTTTAAGGAGTTGGTTGTCATGTAAAAACAGAGTTCCATGATTAAATGAAAAGATGATTGGTGTTGATCTATTGTGCATCTCCTTGGCTTGATATTATCTTTCTCAGCAGTGCTAGCCACCTGGGAAGGGCCCCTCAGTGTGGGTAAGCATTGATATGTTCCCTTTATTTACTTTTAGTCCATTATATTTTCATTTTATTCTATGGTGTGTTTTCTAACTAGTTTTCTCTTTAATTGCAGTTTTGGTTTTTATTCAATATTAATAAGACTCAAGATTCATTCTTCATATGTGTGCAACTTTATTCCAATTTTATAACACCACTTTGTTGTTTTACACAACTGAAGCTTTTTTGGCTCTTTTGAACATTGTTGACACTTGATTCATGTGACAGTTATATAATCCATTTATGCACTGTCTTGGTGCCAAGAATCTGGTTTGCATAAACAATATGTTTGTGGTATCATTGCTTGAGGAGCTGATCACTATTTGCACCTCTGTCCTATGACAAAACTCTACTCTCAGTAACATTTATAAAGTCACTTTTGAACATTAGATTTTATCTCTGCTCATGAGATTTGGAACACATGGTGTATATCATTTCTTTTTATTGAATATGTCTTCTTGAAACACAATAGTAGAACATATCATAGGACTGATATATTTACTGTGATTTCAATATTAATGTTGGTGCATGGATTAATAAGTCTAGCATGTTCAAGTTTCAAACTTTGGGTTCATGTTCTGGATAAGATAAATCTTAAGCAATCATTGTTGATATTTCTTTGTCTTATTATCACAAACATATAACATGTGTACCTTGAAGCCTGATGTAATCTTGTGATTCTTAAATATTGTTGCATGCACTGATGTGCAGAGTATGTTGGCATCCATTGAATACAAAGTGCATTTCCTTCCATTTATTCCTCTTCATATAGATCATTGTTACATATTTTCATTCATTCGGTAGATCCATTATTCTATTAGGTATATTTCATTATTGGTGTTGTATCCATTTGAAGAATTGCCTTGGAGTTCTAGTTTCATTCATTTACAAGTCATTTTCAAATTGTCTTCATTGTCTTTTAATCTAGTTCGCTTTGATTTAGTTTTCTTGTAGCTTAGCTAACCACAACTGGAAATAATCATTGAAGGACGGAAAAATTAAGCAAGCTACTCACGACTAATCACATGAACATCACCCCAAGTGCATGAAAGACTGTGATCTAAACCTTATAGCACTAAGTTATTCCTACGTCCTAGTGATGAATCCTTAGTGTTAATTTCCTACAGTGTGGGTTTGAAGATTGTTTTGTCGGCTTTAGATTAGGCTAGACTAGCCTATGATCCTGCGTTTCCTACGCCTGCACCTTGAAGCTTACGAGCCTCGATTGATAATTAAATGTGGGAATTAATAGTGCATATATTTAGCCCAACATTTTGGCATTGTTGTCGGGGAGGTCCATCCTAACAGCAGTTGGGATCTCAATCTCTTCCTAACAAAAGGAAAAAATATCGACAATAGTCAAGAACATATATGCCTCTCTAGAAGTGATAGAAAAACACGATTTCCATGAGCTACATCCACAAGAAGATCTAGAATCCTCCTTTGATCACCCTTTCCAACCTGTAGAGGAGACTGAAGAATCATTCAATGGAGAGAAACTGCTAGAACCTGAGATCGAGGAGTTCTTGACATGCATATCGTCAGATCCAGTATGCATCTAAGAGACAAACCATTAGAAAGAGGATGATCTGCGTGGCATGATAGAGGGAGACATGAAAAGTGGTCTAAGTGAGGAAGTGAACCAAGAATATCAAGATTACATTGAACATTAGTTCCAGACGACAACAAGATTGAAGCACCACTCTCAGGGTACTGAACAGGCTCGTAGTATAACTAGGAAAACGCATCAGGGTACTGAACAGGCTCATGGGAAATGGGACATTCTTCCTGGGAAAGATATTTCTTAGATGTCAAAATTACCCCATCGGAGTATTGAACAGGCTTGTTGGCAATGGGCTCTGATTTTGATGTCTTTCATTATGCCTAATCTATATTTGTATGTATGAACAATATACTTGTGTAAATTGTTAGGAAGAAGCATGCATGGTTGAACAAAAGGATAATGAACCTCATCTAATTTCCATTTGAGAATGTCTGTAAGATGGTCTTAAGATCCTGCCATTCATACCCAGGATGTCATTGTCCTAGAGGTGGGACCCATAAGTGTAGGATTATAATAAACTCAAATGCGAACTTTATCAATATCACTTGAATGACAAAGATTCTTTGAGAAATTAAACAAGGATGATTGGTTTCCTATCGGTTTATCATTTATCAAAGACCACTTATCTCCTCATGTTTTCCTATTGAAGGATGAGAGGAAAAATCCCCTATCATAATTCACATGGTTTCTTGAGCATACAACTGTTAATGATTGATGAAATCATATGTAATAAGTAATTTAGAAATTTCATTTATGCTTGTATTATTTTAAAATAAATTCCATTTCCAAATTTGTAAGCATGAATAAAGTTTAAGTTTTGGTTATTTCTTTAAGCATGACATCAATGTATATTTCTTCTCTCATAATAATAGTATTGAGTTAAGTTCTTTTAGATTTTTCTGTTCTGGTACTGCTGGTACAGAAACCAGTAGGTTCTGGTACTATTGGTACAAAAACTAGTAGGTTCCTATACTAACAATACAAAAATTTAAATATTTTTCGAGGGTACATTTTGCAAGATATTTTCAGCAGCATTTAGCTCTGGCATACTTCATTTACCCCCTTCAGTCAACATTCATCGGTTGCACATAGTCCTCTTTCAGCTTGCAACAATTTTGTATGCTAATAAGAGTTTGCATGAGGGCATGCAAACCAGCAAGCGTGGGGGGGAGAGAGACATAAGGAATCTCAGTAGATCAACATTCATCAACGCTCTCTCCTATATATCCATCAGTTCTCAGCCTTGCTCTAATTCATCTTCAAATTTCAGCAGTCTACATCATGATTTTGCAGACATTTTGTCTTGTTCTGCATAGTTTACAATTCAACATGCATTAGAATTCAAAGAAAGGGTAACTGGAGGTAAAACTGGTACAAATATTTTTAATTTACTAAGAACTTGGAAAACATGATGCATAACCACTATTACCCACTCCACACTCCACTATGCATTATCACAACTACTCAGTAAACCCTCCATCTTCACTCCACTTGTCATAATGAACAATATACTTTGATGATAAGACCAAGTAATGAAAAGGAAATATGTGGTATACAAATACAAAGCAACATCTATTGTGTCTTCTCTTTGTACATCATAAAGCATTCTTAAGCCATCTCAAAGAGGATGAAATCATTGTTGCTTATCCAAACAAAAAAACACAAAGTAAATATTGGTCTTAAAATTGAAGTAAGACACAGAGTATAAAGGCGTCCAAGTTCATACAACCACCATCACCATAATTTTATAAACCATTCTCCACATGCACACCATTCACCATCACTCTGATACCCCATCCACTATTTGTCCTCCATTTTTATGATAATTTTGTTTTTTTGTTTGAAATTCAATCTGTGATAATTTCCAAAGTGTCATTCCACAAGAACTAACACCTACAGAAAAGAAACAATGTCACATAAATCTATAAGCAGAGTATCATAAGTTCTTCATCTTTTTTTCATGAGGACATGCAAATCCTTGGGTTTGGGGGTGTGTTGAGCTCCAGTTTTGTCATACTTTCCGCCATACAAATACACTCATCATTACACCTTCTCCCTGCATTTCGTCAATAATATATCACTAATTACACCATAAACCTCCATTATCTCTTGTTATTCATCCTATGTGGTTAATACATAATTTTCCATATTTTTAGTGATTAAAAGGATGATTATACAATGGTTTTGTCAATGATGGTTTAATCCTATGTTTCTATGTCGAAGCAACATGTTTTTTATTGTTCAGGTTCCAGTATATGCACTGTCCATGTTTTGGTACCTGTATTGTTCCTAATCCGGTACTCTGTAGTGATCTGATACTACCTTTGTGTCCATATGGTACCAAATTTGCACCTCTTCCGGTACCAGCTCTGTGCTTCATCCGGTACCATCTCTCCACCTCTTTTGGTACCATCTCTCCACCTCTTCCGATACCAGCTCTCTGCCTCTTCTAGTACCAAATTGCGCCTATTATGGTACTAGCTCCATCTGGTACTACCATCGCGTTGGTCCAGTACCCATAGTCGTGACTGTGTTCATCCGGTACTAAACCACTACCTACAGGATTCTGGTACTAACTGTTCTAATCTGGTACCAATTGTCCTAGTCTAGTACTAGACATAATTCAGAATTTTTGAATGTTTCTAGAAGAAAATTGGGCACGTGGATTTTTTCTAGAACGATGTTTTCATGCGAACAAGTGAGTCATAATTCACCTAGCTTGGCATGTGTGGACCTCCAGCTCAGGGGGAATGATTTTTCCAAAATTAGTAAAAAACTCAAACTGTCAACTTGTGCCTTGATTTTCGTACACAAGGTATAATATCTAGAAATTCGAAGATATGGGTTTTGTCTAAAATACGGAAAATTGCCCCCGGATGGGGTGTTAGTGTGAGCCAAATGGCGTAAAGAGGGAGAGCGGTAAAGAGGGATGAGCTCATGCCAATGACCGCTACCTCGACCATGCATTAATTCGACTTCACGTCGCTGCAGCACCATTAACTCTAGTGCGCCCGACCCTCATTATGAACTTCTCTATGGCTTTTTCGTCTGCAATTGTTTCTCATCCTCGCCCGCGGACCGACTCCCACATCCCTCCACTACCCTGGCCTAGATTAACCTGGGCTTTCATGGTGTTCACAGCCCTTGGCCCTCTCCAGGGTCTCTGCATTTGCCTGGAGCACTTAGTCATTTTCTGCCTTCAAACGAAGAAAATTATGCCGCGTCAAAGAGGACGGCCGCGAAGAGGCTCTCTGTGGCATCCTCCTCGGCCCCGACTGTTTCTCCCCCTGGTTCTCCCTCCACGATCTCCTCGCCGCCTCTGCAGTCTGAGCTAGCACCTCTCGCCTCCTCCACCCCGCCTGCCTCCCAGTTCGAATGCTTAGTCATTACTGACAGCTCCCCGGGCTCTTTTTTGCGATATCTTGCCATCCCACCGAACTCCAGAACCATCGAACCCTCCCTTGCACCGGTAGCTGGTTCCTCACAGCCTCGCATGGGGGTGCCACCTCCTTTTTGAAGTGCCCAAAATAGCGCGTACGCGTCTACCGACTCCATCCCTGACTCACAGCTGAAAGAAAGTTTAACCATTCTCTATGGTCTGGTCTTCGAACTCCGTCAGGGAATGGAGGACCTCCAATTCTGACTGCAGATTATGGATGGAAAGATCTCGACCCTCCTTCAGATTTTATCCACCTTCCAGGATGCTTTCCCCTCCACTCCGGAAGGCGCGGCTTCAGCAGAGGAACCCCATGTAAAGAGCGACAACAGGAATGCTCAGCCGCAACGTTCAGCAGAGGTTGTTGTGGAGCAGGTCAAGCATGAGGACACGGAGGCTGCGACAGCTACAGGATAGCATGTGTACAGTCCGCTTGGAGATGCCCTGCCAGCTATTAACAGGGACGAGATCAACGTGGACGCTAATATGCATTTGGAAGGCAAAGGGACACCCATTGAAGAGAAGCCTTGGTACGCGGTCGTTCTAGCCACCTGGCCAGGTTACTCGCCAAGTGTATGACCCCACAGGGGTTCTTTTCTTTTTAATAGTTTCTACTCTTAGTTGTAGCTTAGTCAACTTAGTTCTGTTCTATAAGACTATTAGATTATCAAATGCTAGACTTACCCGGCTGACTGAACTGGTTTCCCCTCTATTGGGGCAGTTCAGTAACTACAGTGCGGTTGTTTTCAAGTTTTTGTACCTCTGGTCTGGTTTTTTGAAGGCCCTTTATATATAAAATCTCTTACTTACAAAAAAAAAAAAAATACGGAAAATTGAGTTATGCGTGGACATTTTTTCAAAATTAGAATTGGTTTGAAAGATATGGGTGGAGCCCTAACTCAAATCTGCCCAAATTGCAATAAAACTCAGATTTTTTAGGATTTTATCTAAAATTGTAAATTTGAAATATGAGCATTTGGATTCGGTTCCATCCACTCCTCAATGATTTTTCATGTATAAATAAGCCTCATAATGTTGTGAGAAAGAGCCATTATTGTCTGGAAGTTTTTGTAAGTGAGAGATTTGTTTTTGTGAGAAATCTTTAAGGAGTTGGTTGTCATGTAAAAACAGAGTTTCATGATTAAATGAAAAGATGATTGTTGTTGATCTATTGTGCATCTCCTTGGCTTGATCTTATCTTTCTCAGCAGTGCTAGCCACCTAGGAAGGGCCCCTCAGTGTGGGTAAGCATTGCTATGTTCCCTTTATTTAGTTTTAGTCCATTATATTTTCATTTTATTCTATGGTGTGTTTTCTAGCTAGTTTTCTCTTTAATTGCAGTTTTGGTTTTTATTCAATATTAATAAGACTCAAGATTCATTCTTCATATGTGTGCAACTTTATTCCAATTTTATAACACCACTTTGTTGTTTTACACAACTGAAGCTTTTTTGGCTCTTTTGAACATTGTTGACACTTGATTCATGTGACAGTTATATAATCCATTTATGCACTGTCTTGGCGCCAAGAATCTGGTTTGCATAAACAATATGTTTGTGGTATCATTGCTTGAGGAGCTTATCACTATTTGCACCTCTGTCCTATGGAAAAAATCTTCTCTCAGTAACATTTATAAAGTCACTTTTGAACATTGGATTTGATCCCTACTCATGAGATTTGGAACACATGGTGTATATCATTTCTTTTTATTGAATCTGCCTTCTTGAAACACAATAGTAGAACATATCATAGGACTGATATATTTACTGTGATTTCTATATTAATGTTGGTGCATGGATTAATAAGTCTAGCATGTTCAAGTTTCAGACTTTGGGTTCAGGTTCTGGATAAGATAAATCTTTAGCGATCACTATTGATATTTCTTTGTCTTATTATCACAAACATATAACATACGTACCTTGAATGTTGATGTAATCTTGTGATTCTTAAATATTGTTGCATGCACTGATATGCAGAGTATGTTGGCATCCATTGAATACAAAGTGCATTTCCTTCCATTTATTCCTCTTCATATAGATCATTGTTACATATTTTCATTCATTTAGTAGATCCATTATTCTGTTAGGTAGATTTCATTATTGTTGTTGTATCCATTTGAAGAATTGTCTTGGAGTTTTAGTTTCATTTGTTTACAAGTCATTTTCAGATTGTCTTCATTGTCTTTTAATCTAGTTCGCTTCGATTTAGTTTTCTTGTAGCTTAGCTAACCACTACTGGAAATAATCATTGAAGGACAGAAAACTTAAGTAAGCTACTCACGACTAATCACACGAACATCACCCTGAGTGCATGAAAGACTGTGATCTAAACCTTTATAGAACTAAGTTATTCCTACATCCCAGTGATGAATCCTTAGTGTTAATTTCCTATAGTGTGGGTTTGAAGATTGTTTTGTCGGCTTTAGATTAGGCTAGACTAGGCTCTGATCCTTTGTTTCCTGCGCCTGCACCTCGAAGCTTACAAGCCCGGTTGATAATTAAATGTGGGAATTAATAGTGCATATATTTATCCCAACAAGTACAATGGCCACAGGAGAAGAATAGGAGCTAGTACTAGGACGGATAACACTTGTGGCAAGCAATTCTTGAACAATTGGGAGGAAGGATTCCAGGGACAAGGGGAATGGAATGATCATGAACACCACGGAAAGGAGGAAGGCCCTTGGGAGTGGAAAAAACAACTTGATGTTTGGAGGGGATGGATTGAAGGTCAGGAGGCGCAGGGGTGTCTCAGTGGCATGAATGGAATGGAGTTTTACAATAATGTCGAGATGACCTTTTCTAAGGAGCTTTTCCATGCGATGGGAACTGATGATCTCATGGGAACCTATTGTGATGCCTCGGAACTTATATTGTTGTCCCTCCTGGTTGAATTACATGGTTAATTCCTTAAAATCCATGAGAATGGGGCCCAGAGTACTTAGCCATTCGACACCCAATACAATATCACAACCACCCATGTTGATAGAAAACATATGATATTTCATGTGGTACTGACCAATTTGGAGAGACACCTTTTCACAATGCCCCCCACATTTCATGGAACTGCCATTGGAAATCATGATTTGAAAGTTGTTGAATGCTCGGATATAACAATTAGTTTCTTGGGAAATGAGGCAATGAATAAAATTATGGGTGTTTCCACTCTCAACTAGGATGATGACCTTCTGATGCTTAATGTAACCAATTATCTTGAGGGTTTTGGGAGTAGAGAATCCAATGAGAGCATTCAAGGAAATTACCAGTTCAACTTCTGGAGGGTTGAAAGGTTGAGTCATATCAATGGGTTAAGGTGACTCAGCCACCGGGGGAGCCTTGACCTCTTCTTTAGAAACATCCTTAGAGATGGCCATAAAAATATTTTGTTCCTTACACTTGTGCCCAGGAAAATATTTGTCATCGCAATTATAAAAAATTCCCTTGAGTTGGTGTTCATCCATTTATGCCCAGATCAATTTCTAGATATTTAGTGGAGTAGAAGGAGGGGGGGGAGTGGTTGGTTTACGATGAGGAATGAAGGAGGGTTTTTTGGTTTCAGAAGAGACAAATTGTTGTACTTCCTTATCTCTTTTCGTAGCTTTCACCTAGATTTGAGGGTGAGCCATGAGGACGTGGGCACGGATCTCATCCTTGAGGTCACTGATAAAGCATTCTCGAAAAAAAAAACATCAGACATGCCCTTTGTGTGGAAATCCAATCACTCAAAAGCAGCTATAAATTCTTCCACTGTGCCAGATTGTTTCAACTTTTTCAAACGGCCTAAATGGTTGGTGTCTGTGTCAAATTGTTCATAAATCTTTGCAACAAATTGTATCCAAGCCACATACCCTTAGCGGGCATTTTTTCTCCATTGCCACCATTGCCAACATTCTTGATATAGATGGAGAACATCATACCATATTTTGGCCAACTCATATGTAATGTCGTACAAAGAGAAATAATTCCCCATTTAAGTTACCCAGCTGATGGGATCTGAGCCTTCAAATTTGTTTACATCCACACGTGGAAGGGGTAGGTCACGCTAAAAGTGATGGGGCTGAAAATTCTAGGAATTGGATGAAGTTTCACCTTCAGGGATGCAAAGGTAGGTTAGAGGAGGTAAGGTCTGCAAGGATATTCAACTTGGTGCAGATCATGCCATTGAAGGATGCAAGATGTGTAGATAGGTCATGTTTGATGGTTTCCATTTTTTCGTCTATGGAGGAATGCATGTTTTTATTGATGGTGGTAATATTGGCACTGAGTTGTCGCACTTCTTGTTGGGTCTCTATGAAAACAAAGGACAAGGAATTGAAGTGGGCTTCCAAGTCTTGGCTACGGGTGTGGGCCATGATGAAGGGGGAAAACGGAAAGGAATGGGTGGGACCACAAAGAAAAGGGGTTATGGGTGAATGGTATCATGATGATTAGGGCGACGAGGGGAATACAATGGGGTAAGGCCCAAATAAGGAGGTTGGAAGGGGTTCGGGTCCACGAGAAAAAAAAATTGTTGAAAAATGATAGGTATGACTACGATCAGGGCGAAGAGAGTAATCCAATGGGATAGGGATCAAATAATGGTGCCAACAGGATCCATACCTTTTTTTTTACTCCTGTGGAGTTATACTCTGGAGTCCGATCTGAAGAATATTGTAGTGTTGAAATATCAAAATTCTTAACAGGAATAAATGCGTAGTAATTTCGCAACCAAAATGCAGAAGGCATAGTTGTGTGGCAATAGATCTTGTATGTTCTGTTTATGTTTATGTTCCAAGGGTTAGGGTATTCAGGGTTTCTACATAAAAGGGTTTTCCCTGTGCTATATCTCTCTGATATACGTGTGGGGTCCAATAGTAGTACTCGGTCCAATATCTCATGGCACCAACTAAAGAGGCTATAATATGCCCTTAGCCATACTACTCGACTACCCATGTACTAGAGAGTATCTTCCCAAGTGTTTTTCTTGGTGGAACTATGGCAGTCAAGCGATTGATCAGTTTATCTACGAAGGGCTTTAGGATATCTAGTTTGATCCATATACAGGTGTTTTCTAATGCACTACCACTCGAAGGGGTACCAATAGGGGTTACAAGGGTGGCCAACAATGTGCACTTAAGTACCACTTGTAGTTCATGCGTGTATGCTTCTCTGACCACGGATTTATGCATTGAACGACATATATATGTAGCTTTAAGACGTTAGAATACATCACTACCCTCGAAAAAAAAAAAAAATAACCCACAATTTTATGTCGAGGAAAGTTATCTGATACCACTTGTAGTATTCCAGATATAATATAGCATGCAGAACAAAAATATTTAGCAAGCAATGGAAAAACAAGAATGATATAACCAGATCAATATCATAATAATACCAAAATAACACCAGAAAGAGCACCCTTTATTAATGATATCAATGTTCACTTGCCTCTTCGAGGGGGAAACCTCCAGCAAAGTAGAGCTCTATTACAATAATCTCCAAGAAAAAACTTCTCATGCCCTCAATTCCTATTTATACTAAATATATCTACCAAAAGAACAAACTAGAGGGAGATCTTCTAGAAGCGGAAGCTTCTATTAGGTCTTCTTACATTTGAATTATTCTTCCTTATTACTAGGCCTTATTAATATTGGCCTTTATTACATGGAAAATATATTATTCTACCT
>JASDQU011403377.1:16897-28995 GCA_032191745.1 Picea mariana
ACCAACACAGATCCGCGTCAATAGATCTCGCTGGTTTAATTTGTTTATGTTGTTGTTTATGTTCCCCAAGGGTTAGGTATTCAAGGGTTCTACAGAAAAGGGTTTTCCCTGTGCTACAACTCTCTGATATACGTGCAGGGTCCAACAATAGTACTCGGCCCAATATCTCAGGCCACTAACTAAGGAGGATAGACCGTACCCTTAGCCGTACTACCTGACTACCCAGGTACTAGAGAGTGTCTTCCTGAGTGTTGTTATTGGTGACACTATAGCAGTCCGATGACCGATAGGTTTATCTAAAGAGGGCTTCAGGAAATCTAGGCCGATCCGTACACAGGTGTTGTCTGATGCACTACCACTCGAAGGGGTACCAACAGGGGTTACAAGGGTAGCCAACAGATGTGCACTGAAGAACCACTTGTATTTCCTACGTGTATGAATCCCTCAACCACGGGTTTATGCGCATAACGACAGATCTCTGTGGCTTAAAGACGTCGGAATACGTCTCTACCCTGAAAAAAAAATACCCACAATTTCTGCCAAGGAAATTTCTTTGATACCACTTGCAAGATACCAGATATATAAAATATGCAGAACAAAAATGAAATGCTAGAAATGACAGAATAATAGTAAAATATCCAGCATAATCTTCACAATACACAGAAATAATATACGAAATAGCAACATAAATAGCACTTTGATTCATATAGCAATGTTCACAGGCCTCTTCGAGGGGGAAACCTCCAGTCGAGTAGCGCTCTGTTACAATAATCTCCAAGCTAGGGTTTTCATACCCTCGACCCTTATTTATACTAAATGTGTCTATTAAGAGAAGCATCTAGAGGAAGATCCTTCTAGAAGCGGAAGCTTCTATTAGGTCTTCTTACATCTGCCTTATTATATTTTATTGAAAGGTCTTATAAATATTGACCTTTATTACATCTAAATACATTGATCTACCTATGTGTGGGTTAGGACCTTAACATTTGTACAAAATGATTCATTTAACGAAGAAGATAAACCTTTAATTCATTAAATTGAAACAAAGTGATTGTTGTACTTTAAAATAAGAGAGGTCAAATATGGACAACACATAGACCAAATCACATCAACCTGCAACGAATTACGATAGCTAAAGTAGTGGATAATTAATTGCAAACTGATATGAAGAAATTTTGAAATAAAAGTTTGATATATTGAAAGCTAAAGTTGTTACAAGACATCAACTTTCATCCTAGTCTGTATTATTATAAATCCATATTCTGGTTCTCCCAATAGTGATGATGATGGGTCAATTACAAAAAATAACAAGTATTTAAAGACCACAGGGTAAAACATCTTTGTGGGAATTGTCAAAAACAGTTTACAGAAAATCTGGGAATAATTTCCCAAGTCTCTATTCCTAACTAAAGCTAACAACCTATAACAAAACTATGTTTAAAGTATCTCCTAAACTGCCACAGCATGCCCAATTGATCATTGTAATTCGTATGCACCTGAAAGTGGACAAGAATAGACAAGTTTAGAGGATATTTTATTGATAAAATTAACAAAAATCTAAATTTTAAGACTAGCTACAGAATCTTGCGATTCTGTAGCTGGTCTAATTTGAAAACATAATCATTTTAAATCAATAAAATGCTAACATAAATATATTCAAATCTTTAATTGCTAATTGAAAACAAAACAAATCATTTAAACCACAACTTCTATGCTAATCGATAGCAAATGAAATCTTGTTTGAATCTATTTCAATTGCAACAGAATATATACGATCTGTCACACAACTCTTATTTCCAATTCGGAGCAGACATAATCATTTTAAACAATTCAAAACCAATGAAATCATTTTCATGAATCAATTCCAATCGACACACACTAGTGTAACCGATAAGTAAACAATTCATGTCAACTCAGCCATTAACAAAATCGTTTTTAAATCCATAACTAACCACATTGTTTTTTCGATTTAATAGATTACATTATATTTATCAAAGCAATCACTGATATTGATGCATTGCATACGTAAAGGATCATGCCAGTTCAAGCATACGAAATCTTTTGAAAATCAAACCATAAGAAATAAATTGAACTAACTCAGAGTTGACACAATCCAAAAACAACAAAATCGTATCAATCCAAATTATAGTTGCGTCTAAGTTTAGCAATCGAATTTTCTGTACATGTCGAATGCAATCATAATCCAAATGAAAATAATCATTCAAAATAAAACATAATCGTTTCTAGTAAATAGAACTCAACAAGATTGTTTTGAATCTATTAGAAACAAACAGAACTAATCGAAATCAAATCCAATCGGTTATATTAATTCAAACGTACAGAATTGTTTCGAAGCAAACCAAAGAAAATAAAAAACAACTCAATCTCTTATACTAATCTGAGCACAATACAATAGCATAACCAAATCTCATCTATATTTGATTTTAGCAAAATGAATCTACCGTACATGATTCACAATGAAATCGTTTTTAGTGATCCGAGTATAACAGAATCATTTTAAATCTATTGAAACGAACAGAGCTAATTGAAAACAACTCCAATCGGTTACATTAGTTCAAACCAATTCATAAAACAAAATCAATATCGAAACACATACCTGGGTAGTAAGAAAATGATTGGATCATGATAACTTTGAATTGACAAAGGCCGTTCCTGCTTCGACATTTATGAAAACAATTGAACCGGTATTTTTTTGTTTCTTCTCGTTGGCTTGTAGCCTGTCGTTCTCCTTTGACAGGACTGTCACCCGTTCCTCTAACGTTTTGATCTTAGATTGCAATAGGGGAATGCCGATGTAATAACGTTCAAGTCAGGAGTTACATTGGATACATGGTGATTGATCGCGCTTCAGCATCACAGGCGAGGGTTTGTTCAAGTTACCAGGGGTTTCCTTGTGCAACTTGATTCCCGGGTAGTTAGGGTCGTTCTTGAGGCACGGAGGTAATTTTGAGACATAGTCATAAGGTTACATAGAGAAGAGGTCATGGGAATAGGGGTATTCCTCGGCTAGGAATCGTTCAATTTCGGAGTCTGATTCCTCACTCAGCACTATTCGCTTCTGGTCAATGTTTTTCTTGGGTTTGTTCCTAGCACATCTCGATATCCATCGAGCATTTTTCTTCCCCTTACTGTTGACAGTAGCATCACCTCTGCCTTTCTTCCTCATAGGCGTTTT
This sequence comes from Picea mariana, assembly GCA_032191745.1. Lineage (NCBI taxonomy): Eukaryota > Viridiplantae > Streptophyta > Pinopsida > Pinales > Pinaceae > Picea > Picea mariana. The sequence goes on from JASDQU011403377.1 coordinate 20,094, forward strand.
GATAGCCTTAGCATTTTTTTTAGCACACGGTTCGACCATGGTATCGGGTAGGTCTATGTCGGGGCAATCCAAGGGTTTGATAGGGGGTAGAAGGATATGAAGTGGCATGGCCGGTCCAACCAATGTTTCAGTAACCACAACCTTGTCCACTTGGACAGACTCGGGAGTGGCAAAGCCATTCCTTGATAGGAAGGCTTGCCAATAGTCACCACTATGGCTCAAATGGTGGACGATAATAAGTTTGATCAAGCAGTGATGAAAAAGGCTACTATCAACCTTCTCACGCTTGAATCTTTTGGACATTTTTTAAATACTACACAAGAGATAATGTGGCATGTTCAGAGGGTAGCCTATAAAATTCATCAATAACCGAAGATGATACAGAAACACCAAGCCATAATGACCTTCGCAGGTCACAAACTGCTTAACAATCGCTAAACGATCGTGCCACCTGGGTTTGAGGGTAGTAATAGGCATACCTCTATCACAGGAAACAATTTTCCTTGATGTGAACAGGAGTGGCCACGACACCTCGTCTACTTTGGAATTTTTAAACCACATTTTCCCTGAAGCTGGTAGTCCTGTAGCCGAGCTTAGGAATTTCTCATTTAGCTCGAGCTATATGTCTCTGACCTTAGCCCTACATCCGTCGAAGGTGAGGGCGAATTGTTGGGCAAACGAAAGGTTGAAACCCTCAAACCTTTGGATAAACACCAGCCAGCCACCATTTTCCAAATCCTTACGAACATTATTGAATAGCAACAGAGTTTGACTACCATTTGGTTCTATGTGCACCACAGGCGCCATAGAACATAATACACATCGGGAAAGGGTTTACGGCCAAGGGTTTGAACAAGGTATACATCGTAGCAAAAAGCTCACAGGCTTACCCGAAAACAACAGAGTTAGTCCGGGATAGGGGGGAGGCATTAATTCCCGAGTGTGCGAGGGTGGTGGAATGAAATCAACTCATACAAAACAATCATTTCCCAATGTACAACCGACGACGTATATGGTGATTCAAATCACTATTTCATATGTTAAAAACAATGCCATTCAAACCTTTGATGAAATATATGGTAAGTCGACCCAAAAATTCGCATAAGCATAGCATTTGCATAGTTTTAAAACCAAAATAATGATTGAAAATCAACACCAAGGGTTCGATCATAACAAATATGTGTTGTGTGAAATGATTACACCAAGGGTCTTACCACAACGTCAATGTGTTTTCATGAAACCAATGTGTCAAGGAAATCGATGAAAGACTATAGAACATCAGTCCACCAATGTATTAAAAACTCGATCATAAGAATATCATCACAGTCTTATAAAAATGAAGTCATATTGACAACAAAAGAATGCTAAATGAGTAAAGATCTTGGTATCTTGCCAACTGTGCGAATATAATTAAGTTGGAAATGAAATGAACACATGGACAAGAGTAACCATAATAATCCAGTGACGATTTTAATGCCATTGATGTGACTTCGAAATCAAAGTTTTCACGCTTGCAGTCGTGAAAACAAGAACAAAGACAGGTGTGCGAATGCGCGAAATAATAGTGTCGTTTTATTCAAAGATTGCAATGAAAATCAAGGGTTGAAAAACACTGGTGTAGGCAGCTTATTAGGATAGGATAAAAATTCGAAATGGCTACCAACAATGGCGACACACTGGTAGAAGCAGTTATCTCTGCCAAAAGAATGAATTTAGATTAGGATCACAGGAATAATTCCACAGAAATAACCAGAAAATTGTTTAAACATCATCATTAATCAAATATTCTAGCAGTGTTTAAAGGATGAAAACTGATAACAGTCTTAAGACAAGTGAGCCACGATATTAAAGATAAAATCTCCAATACTGTTGACAGGTCCACTACTACTAGCAGGCGTCCATAGCCTCGACAGGGTTTCCATTTAAGCCGCTCTGATATCTATATCATGTCAAGAAGTTCTAGATCAGAATAAAGGACATTTTAAGGTTAAGAGGTTTCATATTTGCAAATTTTCATATACCCGACATTTCTTCACTGCCAGTGGGCCTGTTTAGTACCCCGACGAAGTTGTCTTGGCGTCATGCCTGCATTTACCCACTACCAGCAGACCTGTTCAGCATCCCGAAAGGTTTACAAGAACTTCCCATAGCTCTTTTAATGATTTATTTTGTTTTGTAAAGATATATAGTTGAGCGGGGTGACGCTGAAAATTATGATATTTTAACATATTTTTTTTTTACAGACCTCAACATAATTTTTTAGAACTGTCCTTCATTAAGATCTAGAGATGTTTTATTTATAGAACCAACCTTCTAAAGCAGGGAGACATTTTTTGAGTCGTTCCTTTAAGGAACAGGGACAGTGTAAGAAGATAATAGATGATCATGAAATGATTTAATCACAGATTGAAATCAATGAACTTCTTTCAAACAACAGTCTTTGCCAACATAGATGTAAATTTCAGAAGTATATAGTTGATGTTTACACAATTTTTCAGCAGTCGTTTCCATGAAAGAATTTTCTGTTTTCTTTGTCTAAATAGTTCAAAAATTCAAGTATGTGTATTTCCAAAAACAAAACTGATAAGCGCAAAAGAAAAAATTCAAAGCCAAAACAACAAAAGAAAAGAAAACAAAAGAAAAATATGTACATATTATACAAAGGGTTTTCATCAAGTGAAGTATTTTTTCAGAGCTTGGCCATTCACCGAATAGGTGTCAGGCTTCCCCTCTAGATTTTTCAATTGGAAAGAGCTGGGACCCAATTTCTCAGCGATTAAAAATGGTCCAAGCCATAAGTTTTGAAATTTTGTGTGCTCTCCCTTTCCCTCGTGCGGTTTGTCCCATTTCAAGACAAGATCACCTACTTCGAAGTTCCTATTAGTGGTAGAGTTGGAATCAAACCATATTTTGACTACTAGTTGATGCTCATCTAACTTACATTTAGCTTGGGCTCTTACCTCTTCTAGTTTCTTTAAGGCGTTAATTCAGTTTTCCAAAGGGGGACAGTCTTCTTCTTGTATTTTCTGTGATAGCTGTAGTGAGGGAAGAAGAATGTGTGGTGCAAAAATTTCTTCTCTACCATAAATTCGAAAGAAGGGAGAGTTACCTACAACATCTTTTGGCGTTACCCTATCAGCCCAAATTGCGTTTAACAACTCATTATGCCAGTTTTTGTGATTCTCAGATACCGTCCTCTTGATAACTTTAATCAGATTCTTATTTGTTGATTCTACCAATCCATTGCCCCGGGGGTAGTAACTGGAAGAATACTTCAATTTAATTCCTTTTTCTAAAGAGAACTCATTCATCTCAAGAGATGAAAAGTAAGAAGCGTTATTGAATACTAAATAGTCAGGGATACCAAAACAAGTGATAATATTTGAATTTAAAAAGGCAATTACATGATTGGTATTCACAGTTCTTAATGCAACAGCTTCAGACCACCTGGTGAAATAATATGTGGTTGTTATGATAAAATTATGTTTCTTTGAGGATGGCAGGTTGATTGGACCTATAATATCAAGGCCCCACTGCTGAAAATGAGAGTCTACTAGAACAGGCTGCAAAGGAAAGGCTGGTTTCTATAACCGCCCTGATGCTTTTTGACAAATAATACACTTATGACACAAGGCATGGGAATCTCTAAAAAGTGTGGGCCAGTAATAACCGGCTCTCAAAACCTTGTGGGCAGTGGTGTCACCAACAAAATGTCCACCAGCTTCTCCTACATGCAGTTCTAGTAAGACTTTTTCTGCTTCGTCTTTCTCAAGACAACGCATCAATACGCCATCAAAATTTTGACGAAATAGAATACCATTAACCAAATGAAAGGAGGCCGACTTTAATCTCAATTCTCTTATTTTAGTGGGATCCAGGTGACGAGGGTCTGACCCATGTTCAAGACACAATTTTATATCGTCATACCACAGACTGACATATTTTTGTGCACAACAGATTGCATTTTGATCGTGTTGTCCTAGGTTTGACCTATCGTTTGCTTCTTGTTGTCCTGCTGCTGAATCAACAACTAACTTGCATAACCCTTGGCCGCTCACTATCTGAGATGGGGTAATTTCTATGTCGTACTCCTGCAAGGAGGTAACCCAGTTCGCCCTCTTTTCACCTAGCTCTTTCTACACTAATAGGTTCCTGACGGCTGGATAAGGGACAATAACTTTAGTCCTAGATTTCAAAAGATAGGACCGGAAATTCTTGACTTCTTTGAAAATAGTGTAGGCTTGCTAATCAACCACTGGGTAATCAAGTTCAGCACCTTTGAAAGAAGAGCTCATAAAGGCAATGGGTGCTTCATTGTTTTCAACGTTCTTTTGAGTTAGGACTACAACGTAGGAGTGGTCAGAAGCAAATGTGTAGAGTGTGAAGTCTTGCGAAAAGTTGGGGCTCATGAGAGAAGGAGTGTCTATTATGGCCTTTTTTATTGCATTAAAAGCTTGATTTTCTAAGGGTCCCCAATGATATTGTGTGTCTTTCTTAATTAAATTCTGTAAAGGTATGACCATTTCGGAGAAACTGGGGACAAATCTCCTCACGAAGTTTATCTGGCCTAAGAAAGACTGCATAGAATTTTTGGATGTAGGAGGGGGAAGTTTTGAGATGACCTGAATCCTTTCGGGATCAATAATCATTCCTTTGCTTGACACAATAAATCCTAAGAGTTTACCTTGTTCTACTACGAAGATGGATTTTTTAGGATTCAAGGAAATGCCGAATTTACGACATCACTGTAGAACGGCTCTTAAATGAGCTAGATTATCGGTTTTTTTTTTTGAAAATACAGTAACATCATCTAAGTAAACTACGATGGATTGATTGATTAAGCCTCAAAAAGAGATGTCCATCTCTCTCTGAAAAGTGGCACCGACATTAATCAATCCAAAGGGAATTTTTCGATAAGCGTAGGTGCCCCATGGGGTGCGGAAGGTAGTTTTAAGTTCGTCTGGAGGAGACATCAGGACTTGGTTGTACCCCAAAAAACCATCCAATAAGGATAGTCTTTCAGAACCATATACCTATTGAAGGATCTGTTCCATGGGTGGGACATGATAATTGTCTTTATCAAACGCTCTATTAAGGTTTTGGAAATCGATGCAAAGTCAGATTTCCCCACTTTTCTTATGGACAGGGACAAGGTTAGAAACTCATTGAGTGTGCCTGACTGGGAAAATTATATTAGCATCCAGGAGTTTATTTAGTTCTTTTTTGACGGTCGGTTCGAGCTTAGGGTGCATTTTTCTTAATTTCTGTTGAAAGGGAAAGGTTTGGGGTTTCATAGGAATGACGTGTTGTATGATGTTGGGGTTGAAAGTTTTAAGGTCATCATACGTCCACGCAAAAACATATTTAAATTATTTAAACAATTTAACAAATGCGGCTTTTTCTTGTTCAGAACACCCCACACCTAAATTAATGCACTACGGATTGTCATTAGTTCCTAAGTTTACTTTTTCATATGATAACTAGGAACTATTGGTTTTACAGTTGACCGATTTTTTGAATTTATCTTGAAGATCGTAAAATTTCTCTAATCTAACTACAGACTTAGGGATCAAATTTACCATGTCCGATGAAGATTCAGGAGTTCTCAGATCTGGTATTACCGTGAAATCGCACAAATTGTCGTCATGAGTGCATTCGTCTATCACCATGTCTTGAAAATTTTCTTCCATGTGCAGGAAGCTAATAATCTGCTGATCGTCGTCGAAGACACTCCAATTCATGATGTTGTCGAGAACAGATGGTCTGAACAATAGTTCGATGAAGAATGCATCTGGGGACAAGCCTTCTGCAGGAAAGAGTTTGGAAGATACGTTAGCTAATAGATCAGCTTCAACATTATTCAATCTAGGAATATAATTTATATTGAAAGCAGAAAATTTATTCATTAAATTCCATACCTTGGATTGGTAGCTTTTAAGATGTGGAGACAGACAGTGGATAGAATCTCTTACCTGTCTAACCACAATTTCGGAATCACCAAAGACAACCAAATTTTGAATGTTCATATCTAAATCTTTTCGGAGGCCCTACAATAAAGCCTCATATTCTGATGTGTTATTAGTACATTCAAATTCTAACCTACATGAAATTAGGGTTTTGTTACCTGCCGGATCAATGATAACGCAGCCTGAACCAACTCCTTCTTTGGACTTTGACCCATCAAAGTAAAGAGACCAAATTTGATTTTTATCGGGTGCATGAGACCATTGTGTAGAAGCTGCTTGCTGCACATATGCTACAATCTCAGACTGCTATTCTGGATTTGTGATAGCTGAAGCCTCATCCATGAAATTTCTGAAAAAGGTATCCATCCCTTGTATTTCGGGCGAATCGGTAGAAGGGGTAAATGGTTTGTTGGGATCATTCAAATATGTGACCATGCACTTGAGGTAGCGTTCACGATTCACCTTGATTTTGTTGGGCTTGTTGTTCTCTGGAAGCCACAGGTGATACCAATCTGTCGTGAAATAGCCGTGTAGCTGCTTTGACTAGTCCCTTCTTAGAAACAGACCATACACTTCTGGAATATCCACAACAATAATATCAATAACCTGATGAACTTTGGGGTTAGACGATAATCTTATAAGCACATTCCTTAATTTGCCTACAACTTTAACACTACTTCGATCAAGTTGAATGATTTTTAAAGTGGATGGTTCAACTTCAGCGTTAATATTCTGACATACAAACCATGGCATCACATTGGAAGATGCTCTTGAGTCTACCATACAATTGACATGCACATTTCTATTAAAGATTTCAAAAGTTAACAAAAATGAAGGTACATTTCTGCGAGTACTAAGGGTGGTAGTTTGTGGCTTTTTACTCGCAGTTTCTAAAGCTACTTTATCTACGTTATTTACATTATTTACAGGAAGGGTTCCTTTATCATGAGGATCAGGATTATTCTTAGTGGAAGTCTTTTGAGGAAGCTCGTTCTAAACAACCTTGTTTGAATTACCATTTTTGCTATTTTCTGTGATATTTTGTAACATTTTTTGTAACAGAAATGGAAATTTCAATAACTCATAAACAAAAATGTTAGCCCTTAACTTTTTAAGATCTTCAACTAAATCATAATCTAAGTTGGGGTTTACATGACTCTATTTAGTCTCAGCTGGTTTAGATTGCTTTGGGGGCAAAGTCGTAGTGTTTTCGGAAGAAGGTTTGTTTGTTGTCTTACTCCTAGTATTATAGGGATGTACTGTCTCGAAGTTAGCTTGAAAGATGCTATCCGAGAAGTGTCCAAAAATGTTTGGAGAAGACTCTTCTTCTTGAACAGTCTCTTGTTCAACTACCTCCTCAGGAATCTCAGGAGGCATCAAGTTATCCTGGGCTTCTAGAATTGTTTGAAGGGTGTATTGCAGACTTTCTATATTAAGGCCCTCAGTAGTTGGATTAGGTTAGTTGGTGGGAAAAGGATTCCTGAACGGGGGTTTGTAAGGTCCTTTGCTCGAAGAAGCTTCTTCGGCAGTCCTTTTCAAATCTCTAACTTTATTTGACAGTTTTTGAACGACTTTAGTTAATTTTTCTAAATCAGAGCTTTCAGGTTGTGTTTTACTTTGAGCAGGTCTAGGGAGGATTTCGATCTTCTTTTTGGAAGAAGAACTAGTCTCTGTTTCATTGCTAGTAGTGTCTTTTAAAATAAGAATGTCTTTTTTAATTTGGTTGTCCTCCTCGAAGGCCTCTAACAACATGGATTTCTTAGATCGTTTAACCCAAATGGCTATACTTTGATGCAGGGCTTTAGTATAGTATGCTATGATCAGATTCTCGGCAGGCATAGAATCCGTAGGGATTCGGTTCTTAAGTGTTAAGAATCTTTGATTAAAGTCTTTAGTTTTCTCTTTTGGGTTCATTCTTAAACTCGAAAGCTCCATAACCAGGACTTCCGGGGACTTATTGTCTCCGAACTTTTCCAGAAAGCATGACTTGAACTTTTCCCAAGACACGATGGTATGGGGTTGCTGGGCAAAGTACCAAGTAGATGCATTGCCCTTGAAAGTGTAGGGTAACAACCTAAAGACTACGTCTTCGTGCTCGACATTGTGGATTATTATGGCTAACATAAACTTTTTAATGTGATCTTCGACGATCTATTTAGAGTCAGGGTCAAACTTGGGAAGCCACTTCTTTGGATGTTTGGGTAAGGGATGTTGAGCCCCAGGTACGGCTACTGCATCCTGGTCGAGCCAAGGTCTGGAAGGATTGTTCTGGTTGGCCATTGGTGTAGTCAGTGTGGAAGGCTGAGAAGGGGAACTAACTTCGTTAGAAGAGTCTTCTCCTGAAGAAAAAGGAGGTGATGGAGGTGGTGAGGATGGTATTCCAGATCCCCCTGCAACAGGAGTGAGGATTGGATCTGCAGGGTTGACAGTGAGGTTAGTGCCTCTGAGTTGTTCTCTGATATCAAAGAAATCTAAAGGTTGGTCCAAAGGTCGATTTGGTTGCCTTAAATGGGCTAAGGCACTATGTGTTCTTAAGAGAGATTGGCGGACAATCTCTTGTATGTCACTACCTGTAGGATTTGGGGTTACTAGTTTGACTGTGATCCGCGGATTGTCATTTGATGTGGTTTCTGTTTGAGGGGGAATGTTGTTGTTTGAATGGATTCTTTTCACTATAGGTGAGCGATTAGGTGGTGGAGGAGTCTTACGACCACCTCGTGCCATTAATAAATTTCAAGCCCTCCTTCTAGCGCCATTTTTTGACGGGTGAAATTGAACGCTCGCCAACTGGAAGAGTGGATCCGGTCCGGGGTTGTCTAAATAACCCAAGCCATTTGGGATGATCCACCCTGATGGGTTTAGCGGCTCCATTGGCCGATCTAAGTCCTAGGAAAACAAAAGAAAACTACACTAAGGAACTAATCTAAATGAAAACA
>JASDQU011403377.1:49421-60151 GCA_032191745.1 Picea mariana
AACCTCAGAATAAGTACTCAACACCTTGAAAAAGAGATAATTTCATATAATAAGGATCTTCGATGGGGAAACCTCCTTTTACCCCACATAAATGTTCAAGTACAAGATGATTCCAAATGAAAATGTCTCCTTGGTATATATAGGAGACTAGGAGGTATAATTACAACTAATGGAATAAAGTCGACATAAATAAAATAACATTACTAATGTAATATGTCCCAATTAAGGGGTAATGAGCCAATATTAAGGCTTAACATGCCCCTCCCCTTGAGAAAAGTGTTGTCCGCAATGCTTGAGTAACTCTGGATGCTTCTGTATAAAAGACTCATCTTCCCAAGTGGAATCTTGAATCGGTAGTTTCCTCCATTTAATGAGATACTCTAAAATGGATCTATTCCTCAGCTGGTGAATTCTTGTGTCAGTGATGGCTTCAAGCTCCAATATGATTTTTCCTTCCTCGTCAAGTTTTGGCAATATAGTTTGAACTGGAATCTTGTCACCTATAACCTTTTTTAAGCATGAAACATGGAAAACTGGGTGTACTCGTGAAGATGCATGCAACTCCAATTTATATGCCATAGTACCAATATTTTGCAACACCTTATAAGGGCCATAGTACTTTGGTGATAATTTATTATCCTTCTTGGCTTGCTTCAGGGACACTTGTTTGTGTGGTTGTAGTCTTAAAAACACCCAATCTCCTACTTCAAAACGTCTTTCACTACGATGTTGATCTGCTTGTTGTTTCATCTGATTTTGTGCCATGGTCAGGTTGTCCTTTAAGATTTGAAGAACTTGTTGTTGATTCTCGATGTGATCTTCCACTACTTGAACCTTAGATTTTTCTTTTAGAGAAGAAGTGATGGAAGGAGGGTGGTATCCATAGAGTGCCATAAAGGGTGTCATTTTTTTTGCAGTATGAAAGGAAGTGTTATACCACCATTTTGCCAAGGGTAACCATTTGAACCATTGTGTTTGTTTATTAGAGACAAAGCAACGAAGGTAGCCTTCCAGACATTTGTTCACTATCTCAGTTTGTCCATTAGATTGAGGATGATAGGATGAGCTATGAGCCAATTGAGTACCCAAACAAGAAAATAATTATGTCTAAAAATGTCCAATGAAGATGGGATCTCTGTCACTTACAATAATATTTGGGCTGCCATGTAGCTTTTGAACTGTCTCCATGAATGCAGTGGAAATTGTACTAGCTTTGAAGGGATGAGAGAGTTTTTGTGGTGGGAAATCCCCCTACAGACTAGAAAATAGGGTTATATTATGCATGCAGATATGACCAAAAGAGACCTACTTTCTACCTTCGTCCCGGACTTAATCCCCATTTCTTTTCAGCAAATACATGGTTAGACCAACATACCTTGTTCTAGATGTTCGATGTCGATCCTTCTTCACGCTTGATCGCTTATTGTCAGCTCTCCTCCCAAGGCTGACCTGCATACAAAACAAGCAACAAACTACGCATGCATTTTACCTACAGACTAATGGGTTAGAGATTCAAACATATATTTACTGAACTATGAAGAACTCATATAGTGGGACGGAAAAAACATTTCTTTATTATTAACTTTAATGAATCAACTTACAATGTCGATACCGGCCACTGCTCCGTGAATCCTGATCCTGGGATCCTCTTCAAATGTCCTCCAACTTCTTTTCTTTGTATCTCTCTTTGCACAAGGATGGCTAAAGGGTTGGGATAATGGGAATGTGCAATTGGGCAGAGTTTCTTTACTCTTATTCTCCTCCTCCAAATGGGACCCCTAACCCTTCTTTTATAGGCTAGAAGAAGCTAGGTATTTGGACGAACCCTCGTCCATGCATGGCCGAGAGTTTTAGTTAACTCACCCAAAGCTATGTGTTTCGTCGGCAACTTTCATTTTTTCGTGCTTTTGTTGGTCCATGTGGGTTGTTTTAGGTTAGCTATCGTGTACACACATGTAGTAATGGAGTAGGGCATGTGGGCCCTTATAAAAGAGGTTTTTAAAAGAGTTGTTCAGCAGTTCTTTGGCAAAGAAGGGATCTGAGATGGCCTGATGCCAGGTAAGCATGTATGGTGCAAATTAGGGTTATAACAAATTCCCCCTAATGTGTGAGGTCAAAAGAGCATCTAATGGCCGAAATACATTACCGATCTTTACTGATGTGCCGAACAAGTGAGCCCAAGGACCAGGAACCGGGAGGCGTCGTCTGCAAAATAAAAAATGTCTCACCGAGGCGGGCATACCCATGCTCGGGATAAAATAGAATCATGGCTACCAATCAAATACACTATAGATCCATGTCAAATAACTATATAAATTGTATCCACGAACAATACACAGCGGAGCTACATCTCGAAATCAAAAAGATATACAGATAGAGTATCCATCTTCTAGAAGTTGATACAGCCTGATCACTGAAGATGAGATCTTCAGAGCTCGAGCAACAACTTCAAAATCTTCAATACTCAAGGTAGGAATGTAATATGAGTGTACAACTTCACTACCCAAAGGTCTTCGATGGCTTGTCAGTCATGGACTAGATAATCTTGATTATCAGACTGAAGGTTTCATTGATTTCGAACAAGGACTTGATTGGACGTTCAGGATGGCCGGGTATGAGGGAAAGAGACAAACTACATAGGGACCGACTCAAGCTTGGTGACAAACTTCCCTTGGACAGTAGCACGACAAATGATGAAACTCGGGAAACATGGCATTAACATAAGTTTACGAGGCAGGAGGCCACGCAAACTCTCCATGTGTTTGGAAGAATAACCAAATGGAGGAGGACACCGCTCTATGTAGCGAGAAAAGCTTCCTAAAGTCGTATTACATCCCAGGGTTTGATGAACAAACAAGCAGGTGTTCTTTATCCAAGGGTGAATCATTATGCTTCCAATAAAGAAAATACTTTTCCCTTCCTCTTTTTGGGGTATATTTGATTTTTTTGTCTTTTTCAATAATTTTGGAAAAAAGAATAAAGGAATGTTACGTTACAATGGAGGAACGAGTGTTACAAAAATACAAGTTCAAGGCACAAGGACAAGACTGATGTTCAAAATAATGATACTCGGGAAAAATCCTCTGGGGGCCAAGGGTGTTATGACGCAAAAGAAAAGTGCTACAAGGCTGGCGTATAAGGTATGCAAACACGGTTAAAACACACAATGGTAACGTCCTTCGATGTAAGTTTAACGAGCCCAAAGAAGGTAAGCTTGGTGGTTTTTCATATTTAGATATTCTGAAAAAATATAAAAGGAGACTCCATTGGGGTACCTTTTTCGAAGGTAGTCTAGTCGGTTCGAAAAAGGGGTAAACTAGCACCGACAAGACGTCTATTCAAAACCATTTTAATGAGTGTGATAAGGACAAGATCACTCGGCCATTTTTTCATTTTTAAGGAGTCTGAAAAAATCTTAATTGTGGACTCTGTCAGGAATGTTCTTCTGGACCAGTTTAACGAGTGTGAAAGAATAAGGTCACTCGGTGATCTTTTCAATTTTAGGGAGTCTAAAAAGAGATTAAATATAGACTCCGAGGGGGTTCCTTTTTTGTAAGTTTAGTCCCTCAGGCCCAAAAAAGGGGTAAAATTATACCTGAGGGTACTCTTCTAGAGAACTGAAGTTCCATAGAGTATACCTTTGTTCGTACAGTTGACCGTCCAGACCGAAAAAGGGGTAAACTACCATCGGACAGACGTGACTTCAAATTTCAGTTTAATGAGCGTGAAAGGACACAAGATTGCTCAGCAATGTTTTCATGTTTAGAGTGTCTGAAAAGGGCTTAAGAGAAGACCCATAGAGGTTACTTTTATCAATTAATTCGAACAAGATCGAAAAGCATAAATGCAGTCTCACCAGATGTTTCTTTCAGATCTCAAAGTGAGCTTGAAAAACAACAAAGTTAGCTCATGATCGACTCTTTGTGGGTCGATGCCTGGCATTTCCTCGGGAGAGCAGTATGCTCCGATGAAAACATTGTCTATGACGCTAGGGGTTTTGGAGATATTGATAGGTATCATTTCAAAAATGGTTGCCATATTACCCTCAGCATAGATCTCGTGTGTAGCTAAGGGATTAATAAGACAAGACCTATATCCAGTCATAGTCAAGGTGAATTCTCTGGCCTTGATTCTTCTTAACTCTAGGAGGAAGTATAATCTATGATGAAGATCATCCTAGGGTTTGTCTGGACTAGTCATTGCTTCAATTACTACTTCATCAGAGGGAAAGACTAAGTCTAATGAATCAGTGTCAGTGAGAGAACCCTGAGCCCAAATAGGCTCTAGAAGTGGATCGAACTCTTGTGCAGGAGTTGGATCAATGTTGGCTGAAGCTTGCTGGACTAAAGAGTACACTACTTCAGCTGCGGACAAGGGAATGGACATGCCCGGGTTCCCTGTCCCATCCATCGTGGTCGATGGGGAAGGAAGTATCCACGGATCATCGAAGTAAGTCATGCGGAATGACAAAACTTGAAAAATCTCAACCTTATGGTGTCTGGATATAAACTTGATATCACCTTGAGGGGGCAGGTAATTGAAGGTACCCATCAAAGATGGGCACAAACCAACCCCTACGTTGACTACACCTAGTTGAGGATTATCAATCATCGAGACCGTGGATGCCCCCAATGCAAGGTCAGGTCTAGAGAAAGGCAATTGATCAATGGTCACAATCCGACCCTCGTGTGGAAACAACAAGACCTGGAAAACTGTAGCAACCACAGCTTGCATGTAATAAGTCCAACTCCTTCCTAACAAGAGGTTATAGTCAAGGGGCGCATCGACTACCTCTACCTTGACACACATGGTCTTCCCTCCTAACTGCATGGGGAAAGAAGGAAGGATACCATGTGGTCGGAACGAATGACCATCGAAAGCAGTGAGGAGAGTAGGTGACGGAGACAAAATGGGTTGGCCAACGGCCTTCCAACATGCCAACGACACAATGCATGTCAAGGCTCCCTCATCAACCATCGTGTAGAAGATATTTTGAGTAAAAGTTTTCATGGGATAAGCCACTACTATCTGATACGCGACGTGGTAAGGCATATGAGGTTTTAAGTTGGTTGTATCCAACATGATTGTACTCGGATTACAAGTCTCAGTAGATCCTAAAGTGGTTAACAAGGCTTTCCTCTAGGAAGGGAAACTTTGGAGGACCTCTAAAGAGGACATCGCACAAGGGGTTTGTGATAAATATTCCACGACAGAGTAGTTCTGGGCGGCCCTTGCGTTTGGGTTATGAGAATATTTTTTGAATGCGCCTTTGGGAATGCATGTCATTGTTTCGCCCAACGTCTTCTCAATCTGTAGAGGAAGAGATGGGAGTTCATCTTCTTTACCCTTCTCAGAAGTGCTTGGTTTACTATAATCATGCGCTCTAGTTGATATAAAAGCATCACCCCTCATCATATATAAGTTTACGGATGCGGGGTTGTTCGATGGCAAAGGGGGTCCTTGGTTGCCCCCTTCTGTGCTTGCAGAGGCCTGTGTTAGATTTTGCCCATGTTGGAATGGATTGGTTAAAACAGCAGGTTGTTGTTGTGTCACAAACTTTTGGGCCTCTGCAAGCCGGGTACAAAGGTGGTTCGGGTGGTCCTCCATGCACAGGTTGCATGGATACCTCACCTTCTGGTTCTTAGTATTGCCCCCACCAGCATTATCGGTGGGTTTCTTATCCCCCTTACCCTTGTTTCATTGTTTTTTATTTCCTTTAGGATGTTGGGTGGCCTTTGGATTAGTCGATTGCACTGTGTACATCCGACATTTTGGTAGGGGGAGCAGCCAAAGAAGTATTTTGGTTGTCTGTTGTGTGTTGTATAGACAATTGTTGCAATTGAGTCGTTAGTTTCTCAGCGGCCTTTATTTGTGCTGAACCGACAATACCATCGGCATGTGGTCCAACTCTCTGTCTGGTTTTATAAAGTATTGAGCGTGGTGCATTTGGCAAGATCTCGTATAATAAACCAGACTGAGAATAGATTAGCTCAAGTTGTTGAACTCTCATGATGGCATCTTCTTCAGAAAATACTCCCGACGTCGCGACGTCTTTGGAAAATTGTGGGACCAAAGACTTAAGAAACCACTCGAGCAGGAATGTTGGTGGGACTGGTACCTTAATTAAACTCTTTCTACATCTCCATTCTCAAATGTGATCAAAGATATGGTCCGCTTTAGTTTGTGAGAAATTGGCCAGCAGTTTGGTGCCAGCGTCATATCTCAGAGGCAACTGGAAATGGTTTAGGAAAGTCATCGCTAGTTCACCGAAGGAAGAGTATCTTGAGTGGTCGAGCTCAATGTACCATTTCATTGCACTCCCAATGAGAGTATGATGAAACAATCGCAACTGTACAGAATCATATTTCAACGAGTTAGATGAGCACCAAAGATGGAAGGTAGTCACATGATCTCCTGGATCTTCGTTAAGCTTGGCTTCAAACTTTAGGATGTTCGAAGGAAACTTTGTTGGCATAGGAGGTCAACATGGATCATGACAGATAGGGTCATTCAACAACCTTGTCAAGTCTGGCAAATGCAAATTTTCCATGAAAGATAGTTTGGGTTGTTGGTGATAACCTGGGAAAAAGGGGCCTGGAGTTTGACTAGCACCAAGTTGCCAGGAAAAGTTCGGCTGCTAGCTGGGGTTCTGGTAAAAATCATGGCCATGGCCAGGGTATGGATTTTGCGTGTGAGGAGACATCATCAGTTGATTTCCAAAATAGGACATAGATGGTTGAGCATGCATTACATTCGAAGGACTTTGGGAAGGATTGCCCCATGTCAATCCCATGGGGATAGGCATAGTACTTTGTCCAGGGTTCCATTGATTGTGGAAATAATTACCTCATATCGGCATTCCAAACGAGGGAACGGATCCCTACCAAGAATTCCAAGGCCATGTTGTGGAAGAAGTTCCTGGGTGTGCCCCCTGTGCAGGAATAGTACCCTGCATAGGAATAGGTTGTCTGAAACTAGGGTTGCCCCCAGTTGGGAAAGTAGTTGATGAGAAGGTGTTGTTACCAAATGCACCGAAAAAAGAAAATGGTGTTGAACCTACCAGCATATTGTGTGAAGGTGGTCCTTGAATCCCCGCTCCAAGGAAACTATGGTGTGCAGGTGGCCCGACAGATTGTTGTTGTGTGCCACCGAGTGAAGGGGACGAAGGAGGTATATGACCTCCCTCGTAAGGGAAAGTGTAAAAAGGAGCAGGAGTGCCCCCCATGTGACCTTGCAGAGGAGTGTTAGAGTTCCCTACCCCCAAACCTGAAGTCTGTGAAGTGGAGTAGGAAAGTACAGGACTTGTACCTGAACTAGGCATCCCGTATGAGAACGGAGGGTCTGTCACATTTGGTGTGAAAGGGTTGTAGCCACTGCCAGAGACGGGATCAGACCACTGTGCAATGTATATGCGGTCGATACCATGGTGGCTCAGACCGGTGACGGTGGGTTAGGAGGTGGAAACACTCCTGTGGTGACAACCGAGTGGGAATTGAAGAATTCCCAGAAGGAGTGACAACATTTGTTTCCATTGCTATGTGTGACACTGTCTAGCACTTGTAAGGATGAATCGGTATGATGGTGGGTGCCGAAAGATCAGTGGTGGAGGTTTCAATGAGACCAAAATCTTACACTCCAAGGTCTAAAACAGTCGATTTCTATGGATGTTGGTCGGGCACAATTTCTTGTGACCCGGTTGCTTCAAAAGACCTTTGTTGGTCTAGCTTTCTCCTTAGTGGTGGAGGGGGTGGCTCCAGTGTAACTAGCGGCAAGACAATAAGCCTTTCCAGCGCGTGAACAGTCACCAGGCAGGTACAGTCGAAAGTCGGGTAGACCACAATGAGCAGGGTATCGAGCCCGAAACCTGTCAAGGGTATCGAAAGAAAGTGGTCCGGAAGAAAACTAAGGACCTCGAACGGATTCGATACCCACGAAGCCCCGTGGAAAATGCAATTGACGGAATCCCAAAACAAGCCCTCTATATGTGTTCTCCACTATGATTGGTCCAGCTTTGGAGGGGTTATCTCCGCTACCTTTCTGCACGCAACCTCGTGTTTATCCCCTGTGTTAGAGGGGGGTCCCGGATAACTTTCACAATACTGGACTTAGACACTCCCTAAACCAGACTCCAATGTTTGATTTGAATGGCCTTGAAGAGTTTCCTCTCCAACCTAATCCAAGGCCCTAATCCTGAACTAGTTGGTTAACCCTACAAACATAAAAGTCTAATAAATTTTAGATTTAGTGTTAATTTTATGGCTTGTCTTATGTCAAGGGGTATGAAAGTGAAACTAATGATGTTTGAAAGACAAAAGTAAAAAATGAACAGAAAGATGGAAACAAAAAATTTCACTTAACGCAAATTTTCAACAACTTTTCAAAAAAAAAAAATTATATTTTCTAAGATCTTTTGAATCAGAAAACTTAAAGAAGGATTTCACTCGACTATGAGCTACTTATAATCCAAGTAAAATATCAAGAACTTAAGAAAGAAAAGACTTTTCCCTGGTTACTAATGCAAAACCACACTTTTCAACCAAACAAGAAAATGAAAGAGATTTTTTTTTTTTTATTTGAATGTTGATAAAGCAAAAAGGAAAAATACCAACAAGTCAAAAACCAAGAAAAAACTTCTGGCCTAATTGCAGATCGCAAAGAATCACTTCAAGAAATCACACACTAGCAACCTAAAAAAGGACTCTCAAACTTGCCTAAAAACCCTAAAGAAAATTTTTAATGACAACTTTTAAATGAAAAAAGCAAGCTAAGGCTAAGATCAACCCTAATCTACTGACTACTAGGACAGAGATTCAAAAACCCAAAAGGTATAACCCTTGTCAAGGGAAAGGATGCCTTACCCTCAACAAAAATTATTCTGCACAAGCACACTACTGACAATCCAACAGCAAGCGTGTGCACGCGAGATGTGTAGAGTCAGAGGGCGTGTACACACGTGTTGGCCTTATACAGGCTATGTGTATCTCTAAAACTCTGAAACAACTAAAAACAGACAATCCAAACCAGGAAGAGACCACTGATATTGAGAACCAGGATCTCCTGAAGGCTTAGACACTCTCTTTAACAGAAAAAAGGAGAAAAATGTAAGGAAAAAATTCGTAAAACAAACCAATCTGATATGAGACTGCAAACAACCAAGACTTAGAAAGAAGTACAGAAAACCCCTGAGAATGACTGATTCTGACAGGGAAGAGGATGACTACCTCAAAAAAATTTCTGGAATCTACACACTACTGCTACTTCTTCAGCTAGCGTTTACACGCGGGCTGTAAGAAAGTAGGGTGTGGGTACATGCATGAAGACCTTATGCAGGCTGCATGTACCTCTGTGGGTCTAAAAAAAAACACATTCAAGCAAATAACAGAGATAGCTGGTATGGAAAACCAGACTCTCTGTCAGCTCAGACTTTGCAGAAACTTCAAAAAACAGGAAAGAAAACCTAGTTTTTTAAAACTACCCAAAAATATTCCCAGGAACCCTAGAGACTTCCCCAGTATGGTCTCCAATTGTGTTGTGGTGGGAAATCCCCCTACGGACTAGCAAATAGGGTTATATTATGCATGCAGATATGACCAAAAGAAACCTACTTTCTACCTTCGTCCCGGACTTAATCCCCATTTCTTTTCAGCAAATACATGGTTAGACCAACATACCTTGTTTCGGATGTTCGATGTCAATCCTTCTTCATGCTTGATCGCTTGTTAGCCACTCTTCTCCCAAGGCTGACCCGCATACAAAACAAGCAACAAACTACACATGCATTTTACCTACAGACTAATGGGTTAGAGATTCAAACATATATTTACTGAACTATGAAGAACTCATATAGTGGGACGGGAAAAGCATTTCTTTATTATTAACTTTAATGAATCAACTTACAACGTCGAGACCGGCCACTTCTCCGCGAATCCTGATCCTGGGCTCCTCTTCAAATGTCCTCCAACTTCTTTGCTTTGTATCTCTCTTTGCACAAGAATGTCTAAAGGGTTGGGACAATGGGAATGTGAAATTGGGAAAAGTTTCTTTACTCTTATTCTCCTCCTCCAAATGGGACCCCTGGGCCCTAACCCTTCTTTTATAGGCTAGAAGAAGCTAGGTATTTGGACAAACCCTCGGCCATGCATGGCCGGGAGTTTTAGTTAACTCACCCAAAGCTGTGTGTTCCGTCGGCAACTTTCTTTTTTCATGCTTTTGTCAGTCCACGCAGGCTATTTTAGGTCAGTTAGCATGTACATGCGTGCAGTAATGGAGTAGGGCATGTGGGCCCTTATAAAAGAGGCTTTTAAAAGAGTTGTTCAGTAGTGCTTTGGAAAAGAAGGGATATGAGATGGCCTGATGCCAGGTAAGCATGTATGGTGCAAATTAGGGTTATAACAAGAGTGCAAAAAACTGTGCGTACTTGGTCAGTCTATCAACAATCACCATGATGACACTCTTTCCTTCAAACTTCAGTAACCCTGTGATGAAATCCATGGAAACATCCTCCCAGTCCTGACTTGGGATGGCTAATGGTTGTAAAAGACCTGGGGTCTTAATTTTTTCCACCTTATTTTGTTGGCAAACCAAATATTCTTCCACAAACCTTTGAACATCAGTTTTAAGGCCATCCCAAAAAAAATCCTTCTTGACTCTATGGTAGGTTTTCAAAAATCCCGAGTGCCCTCCTACTAGAGAGGTGTGCAATTCCAATAGTACCTTCTATTTGAGTTGGG
>JASDQU011403377.1:67882-89910 GCA_032191745.1 Picea mariana
CCACATTTTATTTACCTAGTTTAACCACCACTTCAAAATCAAACTCCTAAAATAGTAGCAAACATCGATAGAATTAACCTTCCAACATTGTATTGTTAACCAAATACTTGACCACTAAATTATCAATGGACAACTTGAAGGACTGGTCCAGAAGATAATACTTGAAATTTTGTAGTATATACGCCATCACCAAGCCTTTGCCTTTCATGGTTGTGTAATTAAAAACAAATTCTAGAAAATTACTTAGGGTGGTGTAGCATGTGTTCCCCTAGTTATGCCAACATGTTCCCAATGCAATGGTAGTGAAATCCACATGGACATGGAAAGATCCCAATGTGATAAGATGCATGCTGGGTTCTTGGAATAGTTCAAATTTTTTTTATAATAATAACATTGATATATCCCCTCATAGTCTCTATGACTTGGACTTTCAAAGTCTTTTGGATCATATCAATATATTGTCCTTATCAATATCGGTGGATGGGAACATGGGTCAACACAAACCTTATGTCTAGTAGGTTCCTAGTCCTACTATATCTTCTCGTGAGTCCAAAGTTCATAATGAAATTCCCACAATCATTCAAGGATATATACCAAAGTGATATCCAATGTTTATACCCTCTATTCAAACATGATGTGTTAAGTTATTTGTTCCATAAACTTTGTGGCATTAGTTGTTCCATTAAACACTAGTGGATCTTTAATCTCTACATGAATCCACATAATGGAATTTGGTAGTGTGCATATTTTTGTCAATTAATTCTCATACTCCCTAGGCGTATGAGAATGCAAAAATGCAACTTATGCAACTATATGCAACTTTATGCAACTATGTTTCAACTATATGCAACTATATGCAACTTATGCAACTATATGCAACTATGCAATTATATGCAACTATATGCAAACATGCAACTTATCCAACTATATGCAACTATATGCAACTTTATGCAACAATTCAACTTATGCAACTATATTGCAACTATATTGCAACAATTTCGTATGCAACTATATTGCAACTATATTGCAACAATTTCGTATGCAACTTATGCAACTATATGCAACTTTATGCAACAATGCAACTTATGCAACTATATTGCAACTATATGAAACTATTTGCAACTATATTGAAACAATTTCATATGAAACTATATGCAACTATGCAACTATATGCAACAATGCAACTTATCATGGTTTTTAGTGACAATATGCAACTTTATGCAACAATGAAACTTATGCAACTATATGCAACTATATGCAACTTTATGCAACAATGCAACTTATGAAACTATATGAAACTGTGATGGTACCACAAATGTATATTGGCACGATAATAAATCATTGCATCAACAACCTACAGCTCCCCCTCGTCTAGTTGTATACTACAATTCGCTTTCCCAATATGCTAGTTGGATACTACAATTCACTTTTTCACTATGCTATGGGAAATGCATAACAATGTTGCATCTAAGTATAATAATATAAGAACTCTTTCTCCAACCACTAAGACAGATTTGCGTAAGCCTTTTGACAATCTAACTCTTCATTTTCAAAAATGTACATTACTAAGACGGATTTTCATAAACCTTTTGACATTTATGAGTAGATGATCTGTGGCCACCCTTCACAAGGTGTTTTTATCGTCAAGTTATTTGTCAAAATTAATATGTAGATATTGATATATATGCCAAGTTCCATGTTGTGTTTTTATTGTCTAATTTATTTGTTATTGTCAAGTTATTTGTCAAATTTAATGTGTAGATACATATATGCCAAGTTCCATGTGGTGTTTTTATTGTCTAATTCATTTGTCAAATTTAATGTGTAGGTGGTTGTACAGTACATCGAGTGTACACTCTTTATCTAGCTCAAAGTTAAACAATAAATCAAGAACCCTAAAGAGGTAATATACTTTTGGTTTACTTGTAGATTTTTTATAAAGAAGTATAACTATTTTAGAGAACCCCCATATCCAAAGTCTTTATCCATATTCTCATTATGGAAAATAAATTAGAAAAGATTCCTCACTTCATTCATTTCCATAATCCTAACCTTATTACTATCCCTAGTCCAAATCCTAGTTCCTATTAAACAATGCATGAGGATAATACCAATAATCTAGACCCCTCCTCTCATCCCACATGTTAGTGAAAGTATTATAAGGCTCCAAAGAACACTACTACAAAATGCTTATTCTTATAATAATAATTCACATCCAAATCCTTGTACATAGATGAGAAATACCTTGATGATCCTAGGGTACACCAATATTTGGACACTTCTCCCCAACAAAAAATAGTCCCTATTCCAAACTCTATTAAAAAATATCCCTCATTACTCATAATGACAAATGAAATTTATTCCCCTCTCTAAGTCTCCTTTTTACTCATAATTGTTAGATTAAAGACCAACTTGCCACTATAATCCTTGACAATTTTAACCAAAATAATCGAATTTTCCATCACTCCTCACCCCTCTCCTTATCATTGGGGCTTTGTACAATAGGATGGAACTCATTTTCTCAATAATACAGATTGTGGATTCACCCTTGTCATAGGGATTTTTTAAGAGAATGTTGAATGTTATGTATCTCCCCTTGATTACTCTAATTTACTCTTGAACATATCATATGAACAACAATGAAATGATTTATAAGATGTCCATTGAAATACCTATCAACTCTTTAAAGATAACAAAAACTATGAACTCATCTTTATTGAAATACCCTTTCCATGTAATGATGTGACCAAGACATTCTACACAAATATATTTCTCTCTTAGTTGTACCTCACATCCAACCATTTCATATGGTTTCACTTTCTCTCTTCCACACATTCAAAATGATACTTTCTCATCCTTCTACCCCATCAAAAACAATGAAATTATTTATACGATGCTCATTGCAATACTTATAAACTCTATAAAGATGACAGAAACTATGAACTCACCTATTGCAATACCTCTTCTTTATAATGTTAAGACCCCACAAAACATAATACATAAATGATGCAGACCCCCTACCTCAGCAGGGTTCTGCGACCTCTCGGTCTCTAGATCGATCTTCTTCTAAGCCGAAATGGTTCTTTGGGCTCCTATTGGAACCCTTTGAATGAATCTATAGGTCCTTTATGAAAACCCTTCCTGTGCAACTTAACACCAGGCGCGAGCCTTACATCTCCATGCGACCACAACCAGGCCTTAGCGCAATCTTCTTTCACAACTCTCGGGTTCATGAGTCGAAGACCCTCGACTCCTCTTTCTCTAAACGTCGATACCCGAGAATGCGATACGGGTATGGCTCCTCCTTGTTAGTGCCTTCCACACATAACCATCAGCTAGGGCTAAGTGCTATCACTACTCACAATTCGTGACTAAACGAGTTGGAGGGTTGAACCCTCATGCTCCTCCTTTGCGAAACCCCTAGCATGATAAGTCGGAGATGGGTTGACTCCTTCCAAGGTGACGTGTGTCCACCACCTATCACCCACTTCCACCTTTCTCTGGGCATTTATTGTTACGGCACCTGTCAACCACGCGGTCCCCACCTAACGGATGTGCCACGTGTTCGCACGAACCCTCGGTGATCGGCACTTCACAACTTTAGCGATCANCCCTCTGAAACCCTGATACACGATGTAGTGAGGCACCAAATCTCATGGGTCTCCTTCCTCCTCGATCGACGGTTCAGGTCGAATCGCGATCTCGCAACTCAAGGTTTTGAAGCACAAATAACTCCGCCTCCCAGCTCGCGATACCCGAGTTTGCGAAATGGATTGACCTCACTATCTCGTGATCTCACGACTCGTGGTTTTGGGAGACAAAACCTCTTTCCTTATATATTGCGATACCCGAGATCACGATGTGGACCAATGGTCCATATCTTCCACTTAGTCAACGGCCAAGATTGAATCCCGGCTATCTTCCAGATCTCTGCCACCTGTCCTCCAAAATGGATGGTCCTGATGCTTTCAGGACTTGACGAGTCCTCTTCCTTCTGCTGTTATGAGGTTTAAACCTCACGCACATTTTATAGATCCGACGACTCAAAACAACTTGGTACTTCTCCCTCGAAGTTTATGTCGTTCGTTCTACACTTCTGTGTGGTTTTCCATGGATTAAACCCCTCGCACCTTCTCCCGAATCTGACAGCTATCGGTCCTTGGTGCTAGATCTGATGGTTCAGATATGACCTCCTTGTGCACTCTCCTCCTACTGCCTGGACATAGATTCAATGGTCTGGATCTTTCTTCCCAGTGTTGATCCAACGACAGTTGTGCTCTTCCTCCTAAGATTTCTTGGCTTTTTGACTTAGAATATTTTCTAAGTCTCGAAGGTCTCGACCTTCGACTCTTCCTCTTGCAAGAGCGGTTCCTTTGGGTCTCGTCTGTGTTATAGAAATGCTTACCCTCCTGAGCTTTGTCAACTCAGAAACCTCGAAAGGTTTTCTCTGTGCGTGTTCTTCTGAGCTTATGGACTTAGAACAAGTCCACTCTCGCACACTCCTGGTGCTCCTGAGATTTCGAATAACTCAGATTCGAGAAGTTTTCTTGAAAATAAAACTCCTTACGCCCACCTGGTGTTCTTCTTCTCGATGCACACCTTACAGAGCCTACAGTGTTCAACAACTCTATAAGTGTCTCTCCTCGACACTTCTTCTCTCTAAATTTGAAATAGAGTTCCCTAGTGCGGGGATGGTCCCCCCTCAGTCTCCCCTCCACCTCCTTGAAACTTGGAGTGTATATGTACATATATTCCTACAAATCTCTATATATGGGCTGATGTAAGTTCCATAAGGATTGTTTTTTTTATACTCTAAAGGCTGGGGTTTTGGGGTGGGTCCCCCCCGATGCCCTCTTGGTAGAGCTCTCCAGAACCTTCAGAAGTTCTGTCTTCCCTGACCTCGAGACAGAGTTCCTTCCTGTGCACTCCTTGCATATTTGTTGATGAGGGTTCAACGCTATCCCTCTTGAGCTTTCCCGAGGTGGTCTCACCTCTTTCAACGCACACCTTGCAGACTATGTGCACTCCTTGCACTCGGAAACTCCAAGACAGGAAGAAATTGAAACTTATGAAATGCTTCACCAGTTATTCATTCAAAACATGAAATGCATAAAAACATGCAAACACATACAGAAAATTCATGGCAGGAAAAAATGCTCTTCTATTAATTCAGAAATGCCTATAAAAGGTGTTAACAAAGGCTGGATTGTAACAAGTCTCAGCTCTCTCTCGAGATCTCTCTACCTGATATCCCTCCTCCTAACTCTCTACTCTAATTTCTTCTATTACAAAATGAGGGCTCCCATGAGCTTATCCTCAACCATCGTCTCTGAGCTATCGCTATCACAGAGCGGCTCCTACGGCTACATTACATAAATGGATGCCCAGTCCAGACTACGTCCTGGGATTTTTGCAGGAAACCATTAAAGGAAACCTCAACCACTACCTGTACAAAGGCATGATCTGGTCTCTATCAGCCTTACAATATTAAATTCAATTTCAAATTTTGAAAAACGAGAGGGTTGCGCCTCTCCCTTTCATGAATGCGCGCTAGATGTGTTGGTTGGTTGGTGCTTATGTTGAGTTGGAGCAATGCTCCTGCATCATACTCCTCAGTTGGAAAAATCATGATCTCCTAATCATGAGTTCCTCTTCTCCAGTGTTGAAATCCACCTTGATCCCAAACTTTCCCTTGGAGTTGTCCATCTACTCCTTTGCTTCGTTGTTGTTGTTGCTGCTGACCTACTGCTCTTGCAGGCTCCCTTCTGCTCAGCTTCTCATTGCTGGAAGCCTCTACTGTTGAACTCAACATCATCCTTCTGATTTCTTCAATTACCTCGTCCAGCTGATCCAGTGGCTGGCTCTTTGTATGCAGTCTTCTCTGTCGCATTTTTGTCTTCTCAATGGGAAGATCTGCTCGATCTCCCTTGCTATCTTTATCTCTCTTTGTGGCACTGAGTGGCCACTCTACTGCAGAATCCATCTCTGCAGTCTCCTCACTGAATTGTTGCTCAGATTCTTCCTATGGTAGTTCTTCTACTGCCATTTCTCCTGCTAACATACTTCCAACTTCTTCTAGCTTCTCCTGGGGCTGGTATGCTCTACTACCTTCTTCCAACTTAGCCTGTTGGATGTGCAAGCTTTGCACCATCACCCTTCTCTCCAGGGCTTCCAATTCTTCACACAGATCAACAAAATCCATGTTGTGTGCTTCCTCTTCTGCTGCAGGATTCAGTGTTGCAGTCATCTCCTGTTCAGCTTCCTAGCTGAAAATTTTGAGCATTTCAGCTGAATGCTCTTCTTCTCCTACAGGGGAAAACATCAGTGTCTGCTCCATTTCTTCCTCTTCTTTGACAGTCTCTATTGGTTTTCCTCCTTCTATTGTTGCATCTGTAACACATGGTCTTGCCTCAATTGGGCTATCTGGTAGGAATACCTGAATTCCCCCAATCATCAGAATGCTCTTCTGATCCTCCTTCTGGATGGTGCAAGTTTTTAACTTGTCAACATATTCATTTACATGGTCTGCAAAACCACATGAATCTTCACTTATCAGCACTCCTTGTTGATCCAAACTCTCCTCTGAGTTCATGAGACTTTCACATAGCCTCGTATTTTCCCCCTTTCCCACTTGGCATCCGGGGAATTTTCTACTTCCCACCTGGTAGTGTATGAGACCAACTGGTCCCATCTCATTGCCCACCTAGCAATCTGAACTTTCACCACTGCCCCCTTGGCAGTATGCGAGACCTTTTGTTGATCTCTTCCCATTGTCCACCTGGCAACTCGAAAGTTCACTTTTGCCCACCTGGTAGTTTATGATATCAATCGATCCCATCTCCATCATCACTCCTTGCTGACCTGAACTCATCCATGAGTTCATGAGACTTTCAGACAGTCTCATATGCTCTCCCTTGCCCACTTGGCAATATGGGATTTCTTCCTTTCCCACCTAGCAGTTTACGAGATCTTCAGCTAATCTCATACCATTGCCCTCCTGGCAATATGAATTTCCATTGTTGTCCTTCCGACAGTCTATGAGATACTCTAATGATCTCATTTCATTGCCCACTTGGCAATTGGAAAATTCATCTCTGCCCTCCTGGCAGTTTATGAGACCTGAAACTGATCTCTCTTCCTCATCACCGAGGGTTTCTCCAACTTCTGGCTCACAGATCCAAACCAGATCTGTGTCACTGAAGCTTTCAGCATACCTCAACCACTTCCCCAACTCTCATTGTTGTTTCCTGGCCAACAACTTTTGAATAGGCCATTTGGATTTCCTGTTCAGAGGCCATT
The DNA here is from genome assembly GCA_032191745.1 of Picea mariana. Taxonomy (NCBI): domain Eukaryota; kingdom Viridiplantae; phylum Streptophyta; class Pinopsida; order Pinales; family Pinaceae; genus Picea; species Picea mariana. Next base: position 75,182 of record JASDQU011403377.1, read on the forward strand.
CGTACCTCCAGTGTACTTTTTCCTCCTGTTTCATCTTCAATATCAGCTATTCCATTCTCTCCCTTATCTCAGCAAGTTCTTTGTCAATCTTTGCTTTACTCATCTGCTGGCAGTCTCCTCTTCCACCACGCTTATGGCCTTCAGTAGCCATTTCCATATTTCACATGCCCTCCTGGCAAGCGTATGGATCAATCTACATCTGAGAGCATCTCCATGTCCTCCTACAACTCGCATGGTTGTCTATTGATTGTTGTTCACCTTGCAACAATCTTCACAGAGAATCATTACTCTGTCTCCCCCTTCACCTTCTGTCTCCTTTTCCTGAAGTCTACAGACGAAAATATCAGCTCTAATACCACTTGATGGTATCAGACTCTTTGTGATGGTATCAGACTGTCCTCCTCTTTTCTGTGATATGCAAACAAAAAATATGTTGGCTTTGATACCACTTGATGCAGACCCCCTACCTCAGCAGGGTTCTGCGACCTTCCGGTCTCTGGAGCGATCTTCTTCTGAGCCGAAATGACTCTTCGGGCTCCTGTTGGAACCCTTTGAATGAATCCACAGGTCCTTTAAGAAAACCCACCCTATGCAACTTAACACTAGGCACGAGCCTTACATCTCCATGCGACCACAACCAAGCCTGAGCGCAAGCGTTTTTCACAACTCTCGAGTTCGTGAGTTTAAGACCCTCGACTCCTCTTTCTCCAAACACTGATACCCAAGAATGTGATACAGGTATGGCTCCTCCTTGTTAGCTCCTTCCACACATAACCACCGGCTATGGCTAAGTGCTAGCAATACTCACAACTCGCGACTTCGCGAGTTGGAGGGTTGAACCCTCGTGCTCCTCCTTTGTGAAAACCTAAGCATGATAAGTCAGTGATGGGTTGACTCCTTCCAAGGTGACGTGTCTCCACCACCTGTCACCCACTTCCACCTTTCTCTAGGCATTTTTTTGTTACACCACCTGTCAACCACGTAGTCCCCACCTAATGGATGTTCCACATGTTCGCATGAACCCTCAGCGCTCGGCACTTCATGACTTTAGCGATCAAATTGCAATTCCTTCACCCTATGAAACCCCGATACATGATGTAGAGAGGCACCAAATCTCATGGCTCTCCTTCCTCCTCGGTCGACGGTTCAGGTTGAATCACGATCTCGCGACTCAGGGTTTTGAAGCACAAAGAACTCTGCCTCCTAGCTCACGATACGCGAGTTCACGAAATGGACCGACCTCGCTATCTCACGATCTCACAACTCAGGGTTTTGGGAGACAAGACCTTTGTCCTTCCATCTTGGGATACCCGAGATCACGATGTGGACCAACAGTCCAGATCTTCCACTTAGTCAATGACCAAGATTGAATCTCGACTATCTTCCAGATCTTTGCCATCTGTCCTCCAAAATGGACGGTCCTGATGCTTTCGGGACTTGATGATTCCTCTTCCTTCTATTGTTACAAGGTTTAAACCTCGCGCAGCTTTTTTAAATCCGACAGCTCATGGCAACTCGACACTTATCCCTTGAAGTTTCTGTCATTCATTCTACACTTCTATGCGGCTTCCCAAGGATTAAACCCCTTGTACCTTCTCCTGAATCCAATGGCTATCGGTCCTTGGTGCTAGATCTGAAGGTCTAGATCTGACCTCCTTGCGTGCTCTCCTCCTGCTACCTAGATTTAGATTCAACAGTCTGGATCTTTCTTCCCAGTGTTGATCCAATGATAGTTGTTCTCTTCCTCCTGAGATTTCTTGGCTTTTTTACTTAGAAGATTTTCTAAGTCTCGAAGGTCTCGACCTTCGACTCTTCCTCTTGCGAGCCCAGTTCCTTTGGCTCTCATTTGCGTTATCGAAACGCTTCCCCTCCTAGGCTTTGTCAACTCAGAAACCTCAAAAGGTTTTCTTTGTGTGCATTATTCTTGTGCTTTCTCTTATGAGCTTATGGACTTAGAACAATTCCACTCTCGCACACTCCTGGTGCTCCTGAGATTTCGAATAACTCAGATCCGAGAAGTTTTCTGGAAAAGAAAACTCCTTACACCCACCTGGCGTTCTTCTGCTCGATGCACACCTTGCAAAGCATACAGAGTGTTCAACAACTATGTAAGTGTCTCTCCTTGACACTTCTTCTCTCTAAACTTGAAATAGAGTTCCCTAGTTCACTCTATTCACTCGCTCGATGCCCTCTTAGCAGAGCTCTCCAGAACCTTCAGTAGTTCTGTCTTCCCTGAACTTGAGACAGAGTTCCTTCCTATGCATTCCTTGCATCTCTGCTGATGAAGGTTCAACCCTATCCCTCTTGAGCTTTCCTGAGGTGGTCTCACCTCTGTCAACGCACACCTTGCGGACTATGTGCACTCCTTGCACTCGGAAACTCCAACATAGGAAGAAATTGAAACTTATGAAATGCTTCACCAATTATGCATTCAAAACACGAAATTCATAAAAACATGCAAACACATACAGAAAATTCATGGCAAGAAAAATTTCTCTTCTATTAATTCAGAAATGCCTATAAAAGGTGTTTAGAAAGGTTGGACTGTAACAAGTCTCATCTCTCTCTCGAGATCTCTCTACCTGAGATCCATCCTCCTAACTCTCTACTCTAATTTCTTCTGTTACAAAATGAGGGCTCCCACAATCTTATCCTCAACAACCATCTATAAGCTATCGCTATCACAGAGTGGCTCCTACAGATACATTACATAAATGGATGCCCAGTCCGGACTACATCCTGGGCTTGTTGCAGACAACCATTAAAGGAAACCTCAACCACTACCTATACAAAGGCATAATCTAGTCTCTATCAGCCTTACAACATTAAATTCAATTTCAAATTTTGAAAAATGAGAGGGTTGCGCCTCTCCCTTTCATGAATGTGCGCTGGATATGGTTGGCTAGCACTTATGTTGAGTTGGAGCGATGATCCTGCATCAATAAACACCTTTCTCTCTAAATTTTACATCACATCAATCCATCTCATCTCATATGGTTTCACTATCCCTCTTCCAAACTCTATAAATAATACATTCTCATCCTTCTACCTGGATGCACTATCACTCTGCTATTCTCATTCTAAATCCCAAGCCTCCCCAATGATTTTTAACTCAGTATTTTTTTTTTCTACCACACACCAATTAACAAAATACATATATGATCTATTATACCTAGTTCCATAATTGCTTTCCCTTGTCCTCTCGTTGGCTACAACAATGATAATTACAAGAATTTTACCAAATAATGTTTGCACAATGTAGGATTCGCAAGAACTAGCACCCAACCACTACACTTTTGTATACAATAGTTCCTTCAGAAATTGTTCCTCGCCAGCTATAATATTTATGTCATTATTAGCTAAATTTTCCAGCAATTTAGAACTACATATATAGAGTTAGTTTTACGACCATTTTTTCTTAAACAACACCACATCCTTAGCATTCTATTGCTATGTCTATTCATCTAGATATTGTCCACATTGACACTACACACCTCAGATGGATTCTCTAGTTAGAACTACATACCTATATAGGTATATGTACAACCATTATTTCTTAAACAACAACAACACCACAATGTTAGCATTCTATTGCTGCATCTACTCAGCCAGATATTGTCCACATAGACACTACACCTCAGATGGTTTCTCTAGTTAGAACTACATACCTATATAGGTATATGTACAACCATTCTTTATTAAAAAGCAACACCAAAGCCTTAGCATTCTACTACTATGTCTACTCAGCTAGATATTGTCCACAAAGACACTACACCTCAGGTGGCTTCTCTAGTTCTCCATCCTTCAATGTAACTCAAACATGGCTATATACATTCTCTTCATATGTATACTTCACTAGCATGGATGCACACCACCACCAGTGCTTATTTGTACTATAGAACACATTCCATATTCATTATGCACATTAATCGTTGGATTTTTCTTGTTTACACTCTAGGAGCAACACATCAAATCATGGACATGACATCTTCAATGGATACTGATCACCTCGGCCCTACAACAAGTTCTTCACATCAGCACACAAATAAGTATTAGTCCTAGATCACCACAAGCTCAGACTAGAACATCCTTACTATATTTAAATCCCATGCATTCTATTTTTCCACCAAGTCTATCATGTCCTTAAAAAAGCACAGTTACAAGAGATTGCAACAAAGAACACTCAGCCTTGTAGGATCATATCAATAGTTCATGCCATACCACCCTTTAATCTTTCCACCAATTCTATCACCTAGAGTAGTGTGATCACCCTTCGTTTCAAAACATTGTGATCACACTAACTTGATTTCGTGTAAAATACCCTCCGAGTTAAACATTTCCATTTCTCTTCATTTATATGGTATCATGTACCTTTATTTGAATAGGGTTAGTTATCTTTACTTGAATAGGTGTAAGTGTCTTTGTTTAAACAAGTGATCCATTGTTTTGATCTACCATTCTTTCAAAGAGTTACAACTTTTTTCGTGGGAATGACTTTGATTTCTTTCATTCATATGAGTGTGAGTAACCTTCATTTTTTTGGTAAGGGAATGACTCAAGCACAAGGCTATGGGTCAATCACAAATCACGAATCCCAACATCCATCTTCTTAATACGGTATACCATATTACAATAATGTAATATGGTATAACATATTACTGTTGAAATTACTAACACAACTAAGAGGGGAGGGGTGAATTAGTTGTTATTGTGCTTAAACAATATTATGTCTATTGTTGGTGCATAAATATGTTCAATGTATATCTCACACTCATTTAAATGTCAATCCGGGATTCGTAATTGAAAGAGTCATTACACTATATGTGCCGAGAACAAGTAACCTACCTAAGTCTGTTGCATATAGGAAATAATTAATAACATAAAAACCTTGTTTCTAAGATTTCTAAATACTTCAAAATATCTCTGAGCCTAGAAGAGAAAACTGATAATGAAACTCAAACAAACAGACAATCAAAGAGATGTTGTCCTAGAGAAACAAGTATGTTCATTTCAGGCTCTTGAATTGAAAAGATCAACTTTAAGAAGCTTGTCTCCTATAGAAATCAAAAAAATCAATTCCAACCATTCTCAAAACCAAAACCAACTTCAACCTCATGTAATTCAATCAAACCAGCATAAGGGGTGTTCAATATAACTGAAAGACTTTATTACAGAGCATGAAGATGAATTATAAAGTATTCTGGTCCCTTGAGATACTAGATCTACTACAGCCATAAACTCAAAATATCAGTTCCACACTTCAAATCATGAAATAGATACCTTCAACATCTGAGAATGAAATGTCTATTCAATCTAACACCTGCTTATTCACACCAATCCAAAATGATTAACTCAATGCTCAATCCTGAAAATGAAGTAAAGACCAATCACACACACACTATTGTAAGATATCCACACAAACACACAGAACGTATACAAGGAGGTTTACCTTAGTTGGGGCGGTGGGCCCTTGCCAAACCAACAAGGAACCTCTTAAGAAAATAACAGACTAAAACTTTTCACTCACATCCAAGAATTGACATAAAATATCTTCTATATTAATTCAACTAGTAAATTGGATCAACAGTCTTTTACTTCATAAATGACAATCATAAGTGTCGTCTGGTTCTGACGGTATACTTTTTACATTCGCTATTATCAGTAGCTATCATCTATACAAGATTCCCTATATAAGGTAATATGATACTATCAATATCTATGGATAAACATTAAACAGTTTGAGAGATTTCACGATTAAGATTTACATCGAATTTTTAGGAATCGACTCCATCCTCATGACACAAAGTGCATGAGCGATGGACTCTCTTGCAACTGGAAAACTAACTTGGGTGATTCTATCCAACTGTATTCTCAAAATATTCACCATCATTCTGGTCCAACTGGCGCATTCTGGAAACATAGGTTATGGTACCGGATTGCACACAGTCGCGAGTCTAGTACCGGAATAGAACAGAGCAGGTAGTACCAGAATAGCGCACGTCTTGGTACCGGAATGGAGTTGCTACCGGATCAAAACTGACATGGGTACCGGAATGGATTTGGTACCGGATTGCACGGTGTCTGGTAGTTCCAGATAGACTTCTCATAAATCAAACCATTAGTACTATACAAAATAAAACACTTTCAATTGAATTAATTTAATAAAGTTAAACAAACATGATTTAAATCATCAATTACCTCTTGTGGACATGACATAGCTATTAGGCATGTGTTTTGGGAGGGAATAGTCTAGTATAGGTTTATAACAGAGGCAAAAAGGCTTAGATATAGGGTAATATAGGGCATTATCTATGTCAAAATAGGGACTCAACATTTCCCCCATGATAAAGGTGTTGCATGTCCTCATGCAATGTTATCAAAAACTGATACCCAAAAACTTTCTGCACAATTGGACCCTCCTTTGTTATTCCTCAGATTGCAGGATGTTAACACTAGAATCTTCACTCTTCAATTCCTTCTTGATCACCCTAGTGTAATGGATCAATCGCAAGACCTTGTTAAGTTTGGCAGAGACCTGTGCATGCTGCTCTTTCAATTCTACATTCTCTGCCTTGATATGCCTGTCCAGTATTTTGTATTCTTCAAATTCTTGCTTCAATCTCTCAATTTTTGTTAATAATGTTTGTTCATTCAGGGACTTGTCTGGGCTTAGTGTGATTACTTTCTTAGCTACCATTTCTCGATCCTCTTTTCTTTTCTCAAACTCCTCATAGCCTTTATTATCATTTTTCGTTTGCTCAGAGACTTGCCTGGACTCGATGTGAGTGCTTCCTAAGTTACCACCTCTCGAGCTTCTTCTTTTTTCCTCAAATCCCTCAAAGTCTTTGTCACCAACCCTTCTGTATAACTTATTGTTACCACTCCTTATGTTTTGCTTGTGTTAGCTAACCAACCACTTCCTTTTTCTGGAGAACTTGGAATATCCATGGATTCCCTTTGAGGAGAAGGTATGTTTGGAGTTGTCGCCTGTTTGGCCATACTTATGGTGGTCCTGCATATGGGCAGCGAGACTTTCTTAGACTTGCTGATAGGGGTAGGAGTTTCTTCAAACAGTTTCCTTTTCTTAGATTTACTGACAGGAGTAGGCCTAGACACCTGTTCCTCCTGTGTTGACTTGACTTTTATTTTGCGGCCTTGAGTTGTGAATTTTGGGGTTTGCTTCTACTGGAAAACCCGTATTCCTATCTTGGAAGATTGAGGCATAGGCTCTAGAACTTGTGCCTCCTTCCCTTATAGTTTCTTTTTATTTTTTCTTGTCACCTTAACGGTTTCCTTCAGTTCACCAACTGATTTTTGGGAAGGCCGAGTAACTTCAGAAATACTTTTCAATTCTTTAGAGGATTTTGGAGGGGGTTTTATAGTTGGCTCTAGTAAAATCTCTTATTGACCTGTCTCCTCCTTCTTTCGTTTCTAATTTTGTGATCATTGGTCTTTAGGGCACAGGACCGAGCTAGATGCTTTAGCTTGTGAAAACTTTTTCTTTCTTTGTAAATGGAAGTCAGGGGTCTTCTCTATTTGGCTGGCTGGTTCTGATGACATTTCCAATTTTGTTTCAGGAACGCTATCTGATTGACCACCTGGTTCTGAGTCTTCTTTTCATCTTTTACTCTTTTGAACTGAGGTAGGACTTACTCTCTAGAATTGAGTGGCTATCTTCTTTCTCGATATGGCAGGTTCCCCTATGACAGACTTTTATGTCACTGATTTCTCAATGGGATGAGATGAGATGGGCATAGCAGTGTCTTCTTTACCTCCTGATGTCATTTTTCTGTCTTTCTTTGCCTTTCTACTTGATCCTTCACTGTGTGTCCCTGCCTTTTGTGTCTCGACCGATTTGGATTTTTCTTGAGCGAAACTCTATTGGAGTAACTGCTTCCAACTACCCCCTTATGTTTTTAAAGCATGAACAACCAAAAGTTTAATTAAACTGTGATGATGAAGGCTAGTCTTAGGTTTCTTGGAAATTGACCTCACCCCTCTTGCCATTTTCTTTAAACTCATCCATAAAAAGTGGGGAAAATTAATCTGTGGTCCTCCCTCGAAATGTGATAAAAGCTTTAAATGATAAATGAAGTTCACGACATACCTTCCCTCGCAGGTGGGGAATTTTTGTAGACTTATGAGCATCGTCCAATATTCCTCTTTGATGTAGCTTCGAGGGATGCCCTTGGTCTAATCGGGGTCGTGATGTTCTGGCTTGAGGAATTTTTGACAAAGCTTTTTGTCAACGATCACTCTCTTGAAGTATTTTTCTCTAGCCATCGGGAGACCCGTAGCTTCTATTATAGTGGCTTCTGTAATTGTTAACTTCACATCCCCAAACTGCACATTTTCTCCATCATATGTATGCACAAAGACAAGAGAAATTCTTTCATGGTGACCTTTAAATTTCTCCAAGAATGGCACCCACCCTACTTGTTCATATTTTTTCTTACAAGCCTGATATTTTGTTGTTTCTATGTATATTTTAAATATGGGCTCATGCCTGTCGACCCCCATGCTATCGTAAACAATTCTCTCGGGTGGATAAAGCAAGGACAGAGGGTCGAGGGTTGAGTACTGGATAACGTAGGCTATGATAGAGTATTAGATGGGAAAAATATGCAAGGGATACGAAGGCATAGGGTGTCTATAGATGGTGTGACAACAACGGTAAATAACGCTCATCTGGATGGAAGAGCCATCCAGAAGAGCATTTATGAATGAAAGATTAGATTACAATGGTCACGTCGATACTCATGATGATATGGTGAGGTAGGTCAAATCTACTAACGGTTTACAGATTCGTGTGAAGCTTGGTGTCAGATGATATTCATAGAAGGATGTGTTTGTTATGATCGGGACTCGTGTATATGAAATCAGCTAGGATCATTACTCGATATGCTATGATTCGTGGTTCGTGTCATTTCATATAGTACGAAAACGAATCATAAGTTTATGGGGTTTATTTACTGAATAGACAGAGGGGATATGAGTTTGATCAGGTAAAAGATATCATGACCTTGCACTCTTGATATTTCGTAGGACACTTCCTCTTTACGAAAGTGTGGTCTAAGATTTTTACAGAGATTCGTGACAAAACAGGGGTATGTCATGATCCAAGAGCAATCGGATGTTCTAAATGCATATTTAGTCTAATTCCTTTAAATAACACAAAAAAAAAAGTGTTGAATCTGTATGTCCTAGCACTAATAATTGGACGGTGACTTGGAAACATGATGAAAGTTACATGTCATATTCTTAACAGTACCATATCATCTAAGTACCGGATCGCCTGGGTGCAGAGTTGAAATTAGTACGGTATCATCTGATTACCGGATCACCTATGTGTAGAATTTGTAGTTGCTACATGATCACCTAAGTACCGGATTACCTAAGTGTCGGATCACCTGTGTGTAAAATTTGTAATTAGTACTGGAATAGCGCAAGGTCCCTTCTTTTATACTGGATAGGATCCGGTACCAGATAGGCACAATGAAATGATTTGGTATAGGGGTGGCCCTTGGTACCGGATGAACATAGATGTGATCATTGATGTGAGATAAGGACATAAATGAACATTTTTCTGGTGCTTAAAATCTTGACACCGACTCTAGTGACAGTGATTTGTAGGAATAGTTGGTCTTCTATGATCAAATTCGACTTAAAAACCATGTAGTTTCCAAAGTTTATAGAGGAATGATGCAAGAAAGATTTGTAATAGGAGGGTATTCTGTAATGACCAATGACTGAGATGACATAGCTCCTTTTCTTCTAGAACCAAGGTGACCACGCTATTGTTGGCATTTCCTCTTTTATTACAATAAAAATAATAATCCTAACTACTACTTTTCTGTGGATTTTTATCGATCCCAGATTAGTTAATTCTCGCCGGCATTTTCAATTTTACAGAGTCTAAAAAACTTAAAGGAAACTCTCTATACTGTCTCGTGGATTTTTATCAAGTCTGAGCCAGTTCCTGCTCGCCGATATCTTCAATTTTAAAGAGTCTGAAAAACTTAAAGAAGACTCTCTATACTGTCCCATGGATTTTTATCGAGCCCGAGCCAGTTCCTACTCACCGGTATTTTCAATTTTAAAGAGTCTGAAAAAACTTAAAGAAGACTCTCTCTGGTAGCTGTCCTCCTTATTTGTTTATCTACATGAGAACACCACCCAAAAAAAAAAAACTTTTGCCTTTGTTAGTTACACCAAAAATAAAGAAAAAATTCATCTCATGACACACCTATGTACAGAAAATGAATTTATACAATTTGAAATTACTATGGTAGGTCAGCAGGAGGAGAAACCCTCTTGCTTACCAGTTTCATTTCGTAAGTCTGAAGAACATTTTTGACAAAATCCTCCTTTGACAGATGTTTGTGATAAACCTTCAGTCGATACCCATTTACAACAAGGGAAGTCTGATTTTCATCAATGGTCTTTATCCTTACTACACCATTGTCATAGACTGTATCAACCTCATAGGCCCCCATCCATCTGGTAGACAGTTTACCTTTAAAAAATTTGAATCTGCTATCATATAGAAGGGCCCAATCACTTGGCTGGAAGGATTTATTTTTAATGTACTTGTCGTGTCATTTGTTCCTTTGCTCTTGTATCATGGTGGTTCTTTGTAGAGCATCCTATCTTATCTCATCAAGTTCATTCAATTGTAATAGCCTCTGTTTTTTAGCTTCGTTCAGGTCCATTCCTAATCGCATGGCAGTTCTAAAGGTCTTTACCTGAAACTCTATGGGAAGTAGTACCTTCTTCCCATACACCAACTCATAAGGTGTATGGCATGTTTTATTTCTCCATGTTGTCATGTAGGCCCACCAGGCCTCAAGCAACCTATCAACCCAGTCTTTGTGATGCAGTTGAATAGTCTTAGTGAGGATGGCCTCTATCACTTTGTTGATCAATTCCACTTGGCCATTGGCTTGGGGGTGATAGGGCGAAGAAATTATGTGTTTGATCTTGTATTGTTCAATAAGATCCTTGACCAAATTTGAGGTGAATTGTGTCCCTTGGTCGGTGACTATTTCCCGAGGTACCTCGAAATGAGTGAAAATTTCCTCAAAGAGAAAGTCTACAATAGATTGTTCATTGGTTGAATACATAGCCTTGGCTTCTACCCATTTTGTTACATAGTCTGTGCAAACTAATATGTACTTTTTTCTGTGGGACATGGGATTGATAGGTCCTACAAAATATAAGGCCCATTTTTTAAAGGCTTCGATTACTACTTGGGCTTGGAGTGGCATTTCGTCGGCTGTTGTAGGTTTTCCCATTCTTTGGCAATCATTGCAGCTGGCCATGTATTTCTTTGCATCTTTGAAGATGGTTGGCCAATAATAGCTAGACTGTAGGATTTTGTAAGTTGTGCTTTTGTCAGCAAAGTGACCTCCACATGGGCCATCATGGAAAGCTCTGAAGATATCCTACATTTCATCTTACCAGACACATCTTCTAATTACCAAATCAGGTTTCGTTCGGTATAGGGTATCCTCATGCCACTTATAATTGGCACTTAGCTGGATAATTCTCTATTTTTCTTTGGATGTCATACCTTGAGGCAACTTGCCAGTTACCAAATAGTTGGCTATGTCTACATACCAAGGGATGAAAGTAGAAATGGAAAATAAATTCTCATCCAGAAAATCATCATCTACTGGAGTACTGTCACCTATATGGATAATCCTAGACAAGAAATCAGCAACCAAATTGTCTCTTCCAGGCCTATCTATGATAGTGATAATGAATTCTTGTAGTAACAACATCCATCTAGTTACTCTAGAATTTGTAACAGGTTTATTCATTAGAAATCTGATAGTTGAGTGCTCAGTGTGCACAAAAACTTCGTATCCTATTATATAGTGTCTAAACTTGTTGATGGCATGTACTACTGATAAAAATTATTTTTCTATTACAGTATAGATTTCTTCAGCAGGTGAGAGGTTCTTATTAACAAAGTATATAGCATAAGGAATATTCCCTTCCCTTTGTCCTAATACAACTCCCAAAATGGTATATGAGTCATATGTGTAGATATGGAAAGGAAGAGACTAGTTTGGACCTCTCAAAGCAGGGGCACTTGAAAGTTTTGTTTTTAAGATTTCAAAGGAGATTTGGCATTGCTCATCCCAATAGAATTCAACATCTTTCATTAGCAGTTTAAAAAGGGGGGCAACTAGGTTTGTAAAATTTTGAATAAACCTCCTATAGTAGCCAGCATGCCCTAAGAAACTTTTGATTTCCTTTTGTGATATAGGGATCTTACTTTGGGAAATAATGTTGATTTTGGCAGGGTCCACTCTTATTCCTATACTGGAGATGTGGTGACCTAGAAGAATTCCTTCGGTAAACAGCATTATCGATTTTTCGTGACTGGGTGAGAGGTTGGTCTCTTTACATCTAACCAGTACCTTCTTCAAATTATCCAATGCTTATTGGAAATCATCCCCATATACCGTGAAATCATCCATGTAGACTTCCACACAATCATTGGTCAAATCAGAGAAAGTAGCCAAGACAACCCTCTGAAAGGTAGTAGGGGCATTACATAACCCAAAGGGGAGAACCATATAGGCATAGGTTCCCTAAGGACACGTGAATGTGGTCTTATCCTGGTCTTCTGGTGAAATTTGTATTTGGTTGTAACCACTAAACCCATCCAGAAAAGAAAAATACCTCTTCCCAGATAAAGTGTCTAAGACCTGATCTATGAAAGGTAAAGGGAAGTAGTCCCTATAGGTGGCCTTATTTAATTCTCGAAAGTCCACACAAATCCTCCATTTCTTGTTTTTGTTTGGTACAATAACTAATGGGGAGACCCATTTTCTATCTGATATAGGGTAAATGAAATTGGCTTGTAGGATTCTTTGGAGTTCTTCCATTACTATATCTTTCAAGGTTGGGTTCATTATTCTTTGGGGCTGCCTGACAGGTCTGATCTGATCGTTAGTGTAAATATGATGCATACAGGTATTTGGTTGGATCCCTTTCATGTCAAAGTAATCCCATGCAAACGCATCAGATTTCCCTTGAATCATTTGTATCAACTTTTGTTGTTGATCCATTTCAAGGCTAGCATTGATATATAAGGACTTTCCAGGACTGATTTCAACAACTTGGATAGCTGATTCCTTCCCTTAATATATTTGTGAAAGCGTAGCTATTGTAGAAGTGGAAGGGTGCCAAATTTCTTGAAATTCAGGGCTAAAGATGTGTGTGTAGTTAGGAAAAGATTGGGGATAGTCAATGCATGTCGAAGCAGCCAAGAATAGAATTAGGATTTGTTCTTCAAAGTGCTCTTGTACTCCTTTTACTTTTTCAAGTATCAACAAGGACTGATTACAGTCCTCCTCCCCATAGAGATTCTCCAACCAAAGAGGAAATTCAGTGGTTGGTTGGGCAAGGGGAAAAAGGATAAGTTTCTGACTTTGAGTGCCATTGGAAATTGTCATTTCTACAGATCGACAACTGATGAATGCATCAACAATGGCCAACCAAGGTTGTTCAAGTACCACTGCGTGTCCTGGTTTGGGGGATTTGGGATGGATTACCAAGAAATTCACAAGGTATTCCCAAGAGGCCAATGTCATTGTTATATCATCTAAACTTCTTGTTGGGGTGATGACTGATTTATCTGCAAGCTCTAGCAAAGTTTGTGTAGGTCTTAAGTGATCTAGTTGCAGTTTTTTCATAGTGTTTACTGACATCACATTTATTGTTTCCCCTAGATCAATCAATGTGTTAGGTAAGGCAACACCATTGATTTCTATGGTTACCACTAGGTTCCCTGGATCACTATACTTGGAAGTCATTTATGTTATAAATTTGGATAACTACCCTACCACTCATATGACAGGAGGTTCCTTCCTCTTTCTCCCTAAATTTTTAATGCAAAGGTCCCTTACAATTTTAGCATAGATAGGTATGTATTTAATGGCCTATAATAGTGGGATCTTTACACATATGTTCCGGAGTTCGGTCTCTAGATTATGTTCTAATTGTTCCTAAGTTTTCTTTACGAGCAACCTTTCTGGGTAAGGGGGATTCATTATATGGGGTGTTTCTGCTACAAGGGAGTTGGGAGAAGGAATTTCTTGTGGTACTGGAGTGTTTCTTTCTTCGTTAAATGGATTAGTCGTCTGTTCTTCTCTTTGAACTGTTTGGAAATCTATTTGTTCTTCTTGGTTTGTGTGATTATGCACTGGTTCTTATTGGATGAACATAGTGGGATTTGTTTTATTTACAATGCTTCATGATCTTAATTCAATTCCATTAAACGGAGTTGGTTGTTGCACAAATGAAAAGGGGGGGTGAATCAGTTTTTATTGAGCTTAAACAATTATCCTTATTTTAAACTCTTTACAGAGCGCTGACTGACAAACACAATAATGCAAAGAGGTAAGAAATAGAACATTCAGCATCATTCACACATATGAAATATACAGAGACAGATATTTATTGAGGAAACCCATAAAGGGTAAAAAACTCTTCTTCCTTATATGATAAGTAATCTTTACATTCTGTACATTATCATACTTATGAGCACCAACTCATAATGAGGATACAACCACTGTTTTGCAAGCTGCAACTTGTTGAGAGCACCAACTCTCTGTTTTCTCTAGCACCTACTAGAAGGAAGCACCAACTCCCTGGTTTCTCTAGCACCCACTAGAAGGAAGCACCAACTCCCTGGTTTCTCTAGCACCCACTAG
>JASDQU011403378.1:1628-30660 GCA_032191745.1 Picea mariana
TTTAATTTCTCTAGGAGATAAGATCTGAGTTCATATTTTCATTTTATAAGCCCATTGTGAATAGACTTGTCATGTGAGCAAGAACCTTTTCGATTGAGTGTTTTCTTGAGAGTTTTACCATGAACTTTATTTTTTGTTATTATTGAAGTGTGCCCAGATTTTCTTGCTAGTTGTTGTTAGGGGTAGTAGGTACAAATAACTAATTCAAAGTCCATCTTTCCACTTCATAAGCTTGTAAATGGACAAGGCATTATCTAAGAAAAATCTTTTGAGTGCATGAATGCAAGTTTTTCTTTCTAATTTTTGAATTGTGTGAAGAGTGTTCTCTTTGAAAATAGAGTATTTTGTTATTGTTGGTTTTCTTATCTAAGCTATACTAAACAAACATAGGAACCTATCTTTTATCGACACATATAGTGCATCAACTCTACTGATTATGAATCTCAATAGAGATTTTATGTTTGGTAATATATTATGAAAATAATTGCACCAACAAGTATCTATGACTGGAAGAGTAACCATTCAGTAGAGAAGACTCTGTAATGAGCTCAGATTCCTAAGGACATGCTAATACCAAAACTATGATGATAAATGGACTCAATAAAAAAATTCTCTATTCAAAGGTGACATGACTACTACCAATATAAGATAATACTCCCTTCCTGCCCATCTTTTTTTGTTTTTTCATAGACAAATGAATGCTATGATACAGAGGAGGAAACAGATGTTGCAAGTAAGAAAAACTAGTTTTAGCTGTGGAACATACCTATGCTCAATGAAAGGAGATGCACGAGGGAGATATACACTCGAGGGAATGTTCCCTCCTCGGTATAGGGTGTCAAATTGTGAAGGATATAAACAAGGCTCTACTTGGTTGGGCATGCAAAAACTGCTAAGGAAAGCAGTTTATAACGCGAAGTGAGAACCGGCTATATGCTCAATACTACAAGCAAGGGCATGAGATGCAATCACAACTTAACGCCAAAAAATTTCCTTTTTCATGACACTTAGTCTACTTGGTGTGAAAAAGGGATAAACTTGTGCCAAATAGACATCCTTTCTAATCCAATTTACGAGTGTGAAAGAGACAAGTTGGCTCGACAATATTTTCACTTTTTGAAAATGAGTCTAAAAAGAGATTAACTAAGAGTCACAAACTTTCACATCCAACTTTACGCCTGTGAAAGGTACAAATCACTCAAAAATCTTTTCTCTTTTTGAACTAGTAGGAAAAGAGAATAACTCAGACTCGTTTGGGAGATTCTAGGTGACAAGTCATGGGGGAGGCCAAGGCTCTTGTGTTGGACTTCTGTGAAATGTCAGCATCTTATGTATAGCCAACATAATCTTGGGAAAACCCAAAGCTCTCCAAGTCGAGGAGGATAAAGTGATAACAGAGGTTATCGTCTCCGTGATATATTGGATAATGTCTCTTACAAGAAAATACATAGGAGGGGGCATTGGATACCACATAAGGTCATCCCAATCTAAGGGAACCTCCTTCGGACTTGGAGGCAGAGTACTCGGAGAGAGAAAAAATCTCTCTCGTTCAGAAGGTGCAAGATCAAGAATATTGACGACATGGTTGAAGTATGCATCATCCTCCACAAAGGGAGTAGGATGGACCAAATATTGCACTGGTACAACCACTTCTTCAACTCTAGGTTGAAGAGGATGCAAGATAACAGGGATAGAGGACACATCACCCTCGACAACATGGGTGTGGTCTAGAGAGGATTGCATTACCGTGTCAATAAAAAGAGAAACATGGTGTGGGGAAACCACAGACACCCCAAAATTTGAAGGGCCCTTAGGTGATCCCCATGCTTCTAGTATCCCAATAGTAGCTAGACACAAATGAGTAAAGAGATCTCCTTCGCAAGTCCTGCAAAGGAATTTAGGCTTACACATGAGGCATCTAGGCTTCCCGATGCCCCCAACATCATTCATAATGGTTGGTGACATGATTTCAACGCGACTAGCAGAGGTGAGAGAGTCATCTCCTACATGATGTACAGAGGTTGGAGATGTGACATTGATATGACTTGTGGCGACTAGAGTGATTCCCCCAGCATGACTAGCAACGACTGGGTGTCGGTTGTCAACATGACTTGCAGAGGTCGTCAACCCATATCCAACATGATTGGTAGAGGTTAGTGCTGGAGCTCCAGTATAACTGGAAGTGACTGAACTAGTGATGGATTGTGGAATTTTATACTAAGGTCCAGGGAAAGACTGTCTTTGAAACATTGCAGGCCAAGAAGGGTCCTGGTTGACCCTCTGTCCCTGTCCGAAAAGATAGTATAATCCGTTGAATTGGTCCAAATAATCTTGTATGGGAACCATCACTAAAGTTTGCAAAGAGATAGAGGTATGATAAGAATTATTCAGGTGAGGACATATGTTTCCCCCTTGTGAAGAGGCTCCACAAATAGGGTAGCCCAAATCGTAAAACTGATTCTCCCCATATGAAATACCCAGGGATACATGAGGACCCATCATGGGGAATGTGTTCGAAGAAGATGACATGGTGGATGAAGGATACACATATGGGGTGTAATGATTAGGATACACACCTATTTGAGTATTGGCTCCTGGAAGAGCATAGCTAGGATCCATAAGAGGGGAGGTTCCAACCTCCCACCGTGAAAGTTGGTTGAGGGACATGACTGATATCGAACGAAGATGTAGGCATAGGGGCCATGGTGCCCCCAGATATAATGCTAGTATTCATATAAGTGGACCAAGGAGAGGATTGAAAAGGCGAAGGCATATCAATAGGAAATTGACTAGAGGCGCAAGGCAGAGACTAAGTGTCATAGTTCTGCACACCATTATGAAAATCAAGTGGATTTCCCCCCTTGAAATGAGTAAACCTCATGGGGGGGTAGCATTAAATGAGAGATCCAAAGGAACTACACTATCCATGATAACTAAACTCAGTGAAAACTCTTAAGGTCGACTAGTAATCAAAGAGCACACCGAAAATCAAACAACCAAAATGCATAGAAATGGGGTAAAGTGGTTGAAAGTGGCTTCCATCCCTAAAGAAGGTATGTCTCACCCAAGAGGGGCTTGAGACTCCCCGCTAAATATTGGAGGTAACAAAATCATTTATAAGGGCCCTCGTGGGCTTAACAACTAGTCGGTCAGATCCCCCCAGAGAGGTAATCCTCCATAAAGGATGTGTGTTGTCCAACACTTATTTGACCTAGGGTAACTACAAAATAACCCATGCAAGTAACCTATGCAGCACCTAAGTCAAGAAAATAATAAACCATTGTATAACCGATGCATAGGCGAGAAATCGTAAGTCAGGTCCACCGTATGGGTAGGGTAGCAAAGCCCAAAACCTTGAAAGCACTGCCTCTCATGGAGGTAAGAGAGCTAACAACATCCCTAGATACGAATAGATCCCTAGAAATATCTCTAAATCTAAGAAGGTATTGGGGGGATATCCCTTCAACCAACCTCATGCAACCTCATGATTAACTCCAGTGTGAGTGGAGCCTCCTGATATTACCAATTATACAATGGATTTCTCCACTTCCTTTCTCATACACATATGTTGATTTAATTGCCTTGGAAAAGTTTACTCACAAAATCTTATTCGAAGGAACTAAATCCTAAGCTAGTTTGTGTACCCTAGAAAATAAAATTTTGACAAATCAATTTTAAATTATAGCATTAATTTTAGTGTCCGTGATTAATCAAAAAGGTATGGTATGAAACTCATGATGTTATGACTAAACAAGAAAAAGTAACTATGAATATAATGCAAAGTCCTAACTCCAATTTTCAATGAATGATATTCTTTTAGTAACAAATGCAATTTTCAATTTCAACTCTACAATTCTAAAGTAAAAATGCAATCTTTCATTACATGCACTAAGCTAATGACAAAGACTCAAAAGAACAAAAGGCCAAGCAATAAAAAATGCCAAATATTTTTGTATTTTCAATATGATAAAAATCAAAATGTATGGACTGAAAATAAACTTGATATATAAGCTCTACTATGTATAGAAACAAACAACTCAAGTACGATACCATGCAACAAGACACCCATCCCAATGTGCAAGGACAATCAAAATGAAAAGATGATGAGAAATACTCTACCCAAAACTTCAACCAAAGATAGGTTACATGTCATCCCACAAGCACTTAACAGGCACTACAGAGACCTAAGAAGACTCAACAAACATCAAATCACACCCAACAACCACCAAACCCAACAAACAAGAAAGGAAAGATGATGTACGTGACTATTTGAGGAAACATAGAATATGTACACAGCTTGTAGAGGGACAACCTAAGTATGTACGTGACTTTCAAGGCAAAAAACACGTATATGTTTCAAAAAACAAGGCCAGGCAAGGGAGAAGGTTGAAAACTCAGACCCTGAGTGAACAAAGGCTTTAAAGAAATGATATGGAAAGGAACGCAATAGGAATGAGATAAATATAAGGAGAAAAGTACTCCAAACCCTGAGAAAGAAGATTCATTCCCCCGTATGGTTGCCAATTCTGTTACGAGGAAAATATCTCTATGGCTAGGCTAAGCCACAACAAATGGAAATGACTGTAGAAATCAAATCTATCCCAAAAACATGGTATATAAACCAATATGCAAGCGAGATAAGAAAGAGGCCTACCTCATCCACATGTTCAATGAATTCCATCGTTGAGCACTTTCACCCAAAGCTATATACCCACAACTAGTTCTCAACAACCAAACAAAGAAATCATATGGTGACAATATAAAAGGTTAGCACAATAGATATCATAATCCATTAATAAACATGAAAAATACTCCCATGGAATAATAATTCAATATATTTGAAAGATATCAATTGGACGGAAAAGTTGTATTTGTATTAATAAATGATCAACAGAAGTGGAAATATTGCAGACTTTCGTGTCGGCACTGTTCGGAGCCAAGAAACTAATTTCCTTCCAGTTGGGCCTCCACCACTTCAATCCTACACCAAAGACAAGCTCATAAAAGAGAAACAATGAGGTTCTCAATCAATACGTGAAGACCTTGGGGGATGAACACTGTGTTCATAGTTAAAGGACAAAGGGATGAAGACTCGATATGAAGTAAATAATTTCTCTAGAGTAACTTTTCTCTTAGATTTGAATTCTTTCCATTTTTTCAATAGCTCGGAATTGTCCCATTTATAGACTTCAAAATGGAACTGGAGGGCTGATTCTAAATGTTTCCATTATATGGGAGGATAAGGATCATAGATCTCCTATCGTGACATGGAAACCCAACATTAATTTTCATTTTTTTGGCACAAATCCCATTGTACGCAGGTTGTAGTGGAGTAGCCCACGTATACACATGTTGTATAGTAGGCAAGATGTGTACATGTGGAAAAATATGTATTTTTAGCTCTGGATTTCACAAACAGAGATTATAAGTCTGCATAGGGAAATGGAAAAATTCCTTTTGTGCAAGATTGCATAGGGTGAGGTAAATATTTCTATAACATGAAGAGGTATAAGTTGACTATCGAGAAGAATTGTTGAGTGCCATAGAAGTTATAAGAAGAGAAAAGAAGAAGAACAAGAAGCTACAAGAAGAACTAGACAAGAAACAGGACACCCAAGAACTAGAACAAATGATCATGAAATTGAAGGTTCAAATAGAAGAATATAAAATAATTGAATAAGCACTCAAAGAATAGTTAGAAGAAAGAGACATGATCAATGGAAATTTGGAAGCAGAGATTGTCACATTGAAAAAGGATATTTAAAAGAAAAATATGCAGAACAACTCAAAATTTCTAGATGACATTATCAATAGAGTCAAAACCCTTATCATGAAAAGTCCAGACTTGGATACAATCAGACATAAAAGGGATCAATCTCCAAAGCAACAGAACAAGAAACATATCCAAAAAGCTATGCAAAAACAAGCAAAGAGGATAAGAAGATCTAAAAGGAAGATTATAGAGACACTCCTCAACCGAGAAGATTCAGACTTCAGAATCAATGACCAAAATAAACAAATAGGCCTCATGAAGAAGAAGGATTCATAAGAGTAACTCCTTTCAGAAGATCTTCAAATCCCATGTATTAAACTATCATTTTTGGTTTATGTTATGCATGAAATAATTTTGGACATAAATTTGTAAATTATAGAGCTAATAGTAGGAACATAAACAACTTTAAAATACATACACAAAATAGCTATCCAAGAAGGCCTAGTAAAACACAGAGAAGAAGCTACAATAGGTTTGAATCATTGAGCATTGAAGTGGAATGCTACAAGTGCAACAACTTTGGACACATGGCCAAATATTGTAGAATGATAGTCCCTCCTAGAGAACCACAACATAACAACAACAACCACAAACATGAACCTTAGAAGAGAACATGGATAAGAAATCATAATTAGTATAGAAATGAAGAATTCACACTCTCTCTACAATCTAAGCAGAAAAAACGTGGTTGGTATGTTGACAATGGATGTTCAAAACACATGGCAGGTGATAAAGATATGTTTCTTACATTAAGAAAGGAAAGAGATGGATTAGTCTCCTTCGGAAATGATGATTAAACTAAAATCATTGGAAATGGCACAGTTAGAATTGGAAACAAGAATACCAAGGCATAAAATGTTCTACTAGTAGAATATATGAAACATAATCTTGTAAGTGTGAGTCAAATGTGTTACCAAGGTCATAAAATTAATTTCGATTCACAGAAGTGTGAGATAAGAAAAGAAGGTTCAGGAAAATTGATTGCAACAACAACAAGAACTTCAAGCAACATATATGTATTAAGTGAAATTGGAAATGAAAAGTGTTGTTTAGGAAAGGAAGATGAAGGTTGGATATGGCACAAAAGAATGGGTCACATATACATTGATAACCTTGTTAAAGTCATAAAAAAGGAAGCAGTTAGAGAAATTCCCCAGATCACAAAACCAACAAACACTTTATGCAAGCATTGTCAACAAGGAAAGCAAAAAAATACTAGGTTCAAATCAAAGGAATATTCAACAACAAGACCACTAGAAATTGCGCATATTGATTTAGTTGGGCCAACTACAACAAAGGGTTTAAAAGATGAGAAATAATTTATGTTATTAGTTGATTATTATACAAGAATGAATGTAGATTCCTTTCTCAAGAATAAGTTAGAAGCTTTTGAAAACTTCAAGGTCTACAAGAAAATGGTTGAAAATGAAATGGAGTCAAAAATGAAATGTTTGAGATCTGATAATGGAGGAGAGTTAACTTCAAAGTAATTTATGGACTAATGCAACGTAATTGGAGTCAAAAGGCAATTATTCATTGCTAGGACACCTCAACAGAATGGAGTTGTTGAAAGAAAGAACATGAAAGTACAAGAAATGGCTCGAACAATGCTAATGGATTCCAAATTGACATATATTTTTTGGACACATGCAGTGCATACAACAGTTCACATTCAAAACATAGTAATGCTTAGAAACAACGCTGAAAAAACTCCCTACGAGTCATGGAAAGGAAGACCAACAAATGTGAATAAATTTAGAGTATTTGGAAGAAAATGATACATCAAAAGAGAAGATGGTAGAATGGGAAAGTTTGACTCTTGTGTGGACAAAGGAGTACTTGTTGGTTGATCAAGTACAAAGAAATCATACAAGTGTTACAATCTGAGGTTGAAAAACATTGTGGAAAGAATCAAGGTAACAATTGATGACACAGATGGACGAGAATTAAAGGAAGAAGAAAATGAATCAATGGAATAGATTTACAAAGAAGAAGAAGAAGATGAAGAATAAGTAGAAGAAGAATATGAATAGGATCAAATAGAAGTAGAAGATAAAGTTCAACAAGTGCCTCCAAAGACACCTAGCAAACGAGTACAAAAGAATCATCCTTAAGATCATATTATTGGAAACAAAGATGTAGGAGTTGAGACTAGAAGAAGAATCTGTTCACCAGAACAAATGCACCTAGCACTCTTATCTACGATTGAACCAAAAAGTTTTGAACAGGACAACAAGGATGAATTATGGAATAAGGACATGGATGAAGAATTGGATCAAATAGAGAAGAATGAAACCCGGGAATTGGTTCCAAGACCAAAGGATAAGAATGCGATTGGCACAAATTGGGTTTTCTGAAATAAATTCAATGAATATGGACATGTTACAAGTAACAAATCTAGATTTGTATGTAAAGGATACGCACAGGTTGAAAGAATAGACTTTGAAGAGACATATTCCCCAGTTTCTAGAATGGAAGCAATCTGATTGCTCTTAGCTTATGCATGCTCCAATAATATTAAAGTTTATTAGGTGGACATGAAATCAACTCTTCTGAATGGGGAACTTGAAGAAGATTTAGTCTACATTGAACAACCAGAAGGATTTTAGTTTTCAGAGAACGCAGATTATGTGTGTAAATTGAAGAAGGCCTTGTATGGTCTAAAATAAGCTCCTAGAGCATGGTACTCTATATTGGATAAATATCTGCAACAGGCAGGGTTTAGAAAAGGAAGTGCAAACTACAACCTCTACATCAAGATAACTTAAGATGGTATTTTATTAATTGAATTTTGTGTTGATAATATTATTTTTGGAACTACTCATGACAGGTTAAGCCAAAAATTTTCAAAGGATATGCATAATGAATTTGAAATTTCATTTCTCAGAGAACTAGCCTTCTTTCTGGGTCTTCAAATATGTCAAAGCAGCCAAGGTATTTTTATTTCTCAAACTAAGTATATCAAAGAAATTCTAAAGAGGTTTGGAATGGAATATTGCAAACCAGTTACCACTCCTATGCAAACCAATTGAAAGTTGAGCAAAGATGATGATTCAAAGTCTATAGACGAGAGGAAATACAAGTCAATTATTGTGAGATTACTATATGTGACAACATCAAGACCATATGTAATGCAGGCAATTGGACAAGTGGCATGATTTCAAGTAGCACAAAAGGAATCACATGTCTTACCAATGAAGAAGATTTTCAGATATGTCAAAGGACCATAAGATTTTGGATTATGGTATCCAAAAGGAAAGGATCTATCACTTATTTCCTACACAAATGCATATTGGGTAGGTTGCATTGATGACCGATGAAGCACCAATGGAGAAACATTATACTTGGGTGAGTGTTTAGTATCTTGGCTAAGCAAGAAACAATCATCAGTATCTTTATATACAACCAAGGCAAAGTATATTACAGTAGCATGATGTTGTAGGATGTTGTACATTGGTTCTATGGATGAAACAAACTATGAAATATATACAGGTTGAGTATTATGAGCCCATTCCAATCTATTGTGATAATTCAAGCACCATCATTATCTCAAAGAATCCAGCGATGCCCTCCAAGATGAAGCAAATTCCAATAAAGTATCACTTTCTATGGGGACAGTTTGAAAAGAAGAACATCAGAGTTGAATATGTGGGCATAAAATAACAAGTGCTAGACATCTTTACTAAACCATTTCCACGGGAAGCCTTTGAGTATCTTCTCTAGAGACTCAGAGTAATTTCTACTTGCAAATGAATGCTTTTGAATGCTTATATTATATGTCCTATATTTACATGAGGAAGCACCATAAAGAGAATAGTTCAGGTTGGGAGATAAGTTTTAGGAAGATTTCAGTCAGGGGGAGCAGCCCCAGATGGAAAGATTCCTTTTCCATTGATGACAAAAGGGAAGAGATTTATCAGATGAAAAGGTAAATTCTTGGAGAAATAGAAAGAAGACATGGTTCCAAGGGGATCTATGGTAACAGGGGGAGCATGAGTGATATTCTTTAGTATTGCATTAGAGTGTTTCCATCAATGCCAAAGGGGGACATTGTTGATTATTTGGGCTGGTTTTCATTGATGTCAACCCTTGAAGAAAGTCCGGTATTGAATTTAGGTAGCACAAAGGTTTGGGTAATGGACCTAAGTTTGTTTGATGCATAATGGTATGTTTTTTAATATATTTGAAGGTAATACTATTCTATATGGATATTACATATCATGTCATTTACAGTGGTATGTGGAACATCACATAACTCCTCACGGTTAGAGAGTTATGGCCATGTGAAGTTGGAGAACCCTCATGGGTCATCTACAAGCCCCAAAAGGTCAAAGTAGTCAAAGTGGTTGCAAAGAAGAAATTATTTAAATAATAAAGTGAAGTTATGAGTATAATATAATTCAAAGTGGATACAAAAGAAATTATTTAAATACTAAATTTAATGGAGAAATTACTAAGTGGTTATAAGTTGGTTAGCCCTAAAATAAGGAAAGTGGTCTACAATGGTTAGAAGGTAAATAATAAAGTGAAGTGATGAGTGTAATATAATTCAAAGTGGATACAAAAGAAATGATTTAAATAATAAATTTAATGGAGAAATTACTAAGTGGACAAGTGGTTAGAAGTGGGTTAGCCCTAAAATAAGGAAAGTGGTTTAAGATGGTTAGAAGGTAACCCCTTGAGGAAGCTACATAAAAGTATAAATAAGAGGAAAGGGTCACTCATTTAATTACACTTGAGAATATTGAATATATACAAGTGACCGAGGTAACCAAAGGATATTTAAGGAGAATTTCAGAGGGAAGGTGAAGTAATGAAGTCCGGAATTCATGGAAGGATAAATTCTTTTGATGATGCTTTCTAAGGTATGTTATTTATAGGTCATCTCACCATTTTCGCAATATGTGTTTTTCTAGAATGATTCATACCATGCAATTTGGAGGCATTTGAGGAAACATATCCAAGTAGTTGTGATAAAAATTTCATCTTTTAGATCATTGTATTTTTGTAGTTACACTGCGTGGAAAATAAGGTTTGTGTCTAGTCCTGAAACTAGTCTAACTGGTGTTTTAGGTAAAAACGCCATAAATTCTTCATAATAGGTTCAAATTTAGTAAGAAAAAATTTATTGGTTATAGTACAGTCTTTAGTATTATGTGTAACATTTTCATATCCATACAAAAAATATTCTGTGCAGGGCACAATCTACAAGTTTTCTCTCTAGAATAAGCCCGAATTTAGCAATGTATGCCATTTTTTCTATAACTCATTTTCTGAGAGGTTCCATGTAGTGAAGCCTAGTGGAATTGCATAAAATACATTGAAGATCATTGTGTAATATTTTTAATTTAGTCATGTGAGACTAAAGTAAAGGTTGATGGAAATGCTAGTCTCTTGTTGTTAAAGTTAAGGAAGGTTTGCAGGTATGTGATCATATACACCAGGTCTATTACAAAGTTACAAATCAGATTTGGATGATGAAATTGATGAGGGATTTTGGTTTAGGTACATGGTTAAGACAGGTAGTTGATGAGTTGGCATATACATGAGGTGTATAGTTGATGATGTTTGTACATATTGATGAGTCATATTTTATTTGTATTTGATGCATGATCAGTACATATTTTGGTGCATGGCTGATGCACTTGTTGATGGTACAGGTTGAGGTACAGGTTGGTGCATGGTTGATGCAATTTTTTATGGTACAGGTCGATTACATGTTGTTGCATATTGTTTAGTGCAGGTTGATTGGTAAAGGTTTACAACAGTATATATCACAGTGATAGTGTGATAGTGGTTCCATCATTCTACTTATATTTCAGGGTGGTTGGACGTGGAAATGACACATGGTTGTAGCCACCTTTTAGTTGTATCCAAATAATATAGGCGGTTGTAGCCTCCTTCTAGTTGTAGCCAGAAAATTGGGGAGTTGGAGCTTCTCTCAGGTTGTAGCCTGAAAAACTAGGGGGTTGGAGCCTCCTTCTAGTTGCAGCTAGAAAAAAATGGAATTTTGTGCTTCCAATGAATGTAATTCTTAAATACATATAAGAAAAAACATTGCGTGGTTTTCTCCCACTTTGGTTTTCCACGTAAAAACATTGTTGTACTGTGTATGTGTATGATTGCTCATTTTTTCATTATTTATTTACTCTGCAACTATTGGATGATAATTCTACATTGATATAATACCTGCATTTTATGGTTAAAAAAGATTAAATTTCTCTATTATTGATTGACCCCCCCTCTTAGTAATCCAACAACAGGTAAGACGATAAGGCTAGTAGCTACAAGGATAAGGATGAATGACTCTGAAGTGAAAAAACATCATACATATCATTTGTATAATGACAAGAGGAATTTTTAGGAATTATGAGATCTAGGAAATTGTTGATATAGTTAGGGGTGATCTTCTCGGCATTCCTATTTTTTTTTTCACACCAAAAGGAGAGAAACAAATCTCTAGAAGGTGCGACCATTATTGATTATTCTTGTCAAGTACATACAAACATTGGGAAAAAAATGATAGATGCAAACGTTAATGGAAATCCTATGTCCCCAATGCATAGACTTCAAATGTTGAAGTCATAGAGATAATCATTGATGATGGTCTCTAAAGAAAAACAATTTTCCATAGGAATCAATAGTGGCTATAATATGCAAGGACTTGAACTACCCATCATAAGATAATGAAATTTCTAACAGAGGAGGATTCATTTTTTGTTGTTGAAATAACAACATATACAGTGAACAAATTTGTTGTTGATCTTGAAAATGTTGGCCTAGGGGGTAGGAATGATGCTGGTGAAATTGATATGCCATCCTCTATGTCATATACAACAAACAATTGTTACAAATAATAAGAGATTTTTTTTTGGATGGAATAGAACCCCTCTCTCCACGAAACTCCTTAGGTAGAACAAGTAACTCACCCAAGTAAAATCTCTCTTAGCTTAACTAATGCATGGAAAATTGCAATGAAAGGAAAAGGAAGGAAGACAAAGGTGAGACTGCAGTGTAGTATGGCATTCCATTTAAACATATTTATGCTTACTCATAGTATGAATGGCTATGGGAGACTAATTTTCGAGGATAGGCATGCTAATATATCTGGTTTGTATACTTCTCTTAGGTTTCCCTTGTATATGGGTTCTATTTAACCCCGCAATTTTGTATGCATTATAGACATGCTTCATTTTTTCATCCCTATCAAAATACATGTTTATTATTTTTTTCCCATGCTTATGCTCTTCCCTCTCGATCATTTTGTATATTTCGGTATACTACCCCTTTAAATATATAAAAAAATACTTCCTATAGAGATAAAAAAAAAGAACCTTTAGTAATACCCCCAACTCCATGAAAGTAAGACAACTAGAAATCTTACATGATGTTGGTTTCAAAGGTCATTCTCAACTAATGGTTTCCATTTCACATCCCAAGTAATTTTTCCATCATGTACAACCAAAAATAAAACTCTAGGAGGTGTGTTTCCAACTACACCACAAGAGTAAAACTAACTCATATTTATAATAATCTTTAGTGATCACCTTCTTAGGTGGATTACAGTCTTGGCATAAGAAGGGAAATTGCTACAGGGCATTATTTGATATAATTCTAAGAGATATTTTTTTAATGACATCTAAATTAGTAAAGACATGTTTTTCTTCCGCAACCAATATGGGGTTTCCATGGGAGGGTCTCAACAATACTTAATATCAATGATATAGATAGGGTTGTCATTGTCTAAGATAACAATATTATCTCTTAAATCTATTTCGTTAAATCTCAATATCACATCCAGAAACATAATGAAATCAAAACTTAGAGACTTTGATGGATTTGTGTCTTGAGTGATACCCTAGAAATAAAGATGGAATGTGAACACAAGTATGCCAACACGTTCAGATATTCATCAAATTAATAACAAGAGTTACTTACACATTCACAATGTTATCTGTGGAGAGTATATTATCACTGCTTGAGTTAAATGACCATGCATATCCATTTTAAGTGGGTTAGGGAGATGGATAGATAAGTTTAATTCAAAGTATATATAACATACACATTAGCAAAACCATAGTACAGAAAAACATTGTCTCAAGAAAAAAGAAAGAAATTTTATTAATATCCACTAGTGACTGAAGATACCTCAAACATAGGTCAATGGGGCTAAAGTGTACAACAAATAGTAATAGCCAATTGAGATTTTTGAGGGCATATTTTCACTACAAAATAACAAAAATAAGTGTGAAAATATATGTAAAAGTTAATTTGAACCCACAATAATTTATTCAAAACATCCACGTGAGGGAAGATAGAGAGAGCAAGTCTACCAAGAGATCTCTATTGAAAGAGGAGAATGAATCATTGAGCACTATGACATCACCAATAATGTGTCTAATACTCTCTTCTGGAGGAAGGTCTAGACTCTAGAATAAGGGAGCTTTCTCAACATAGGTCTTAGAAAATGCCACGTAGTTGTACCTTCTAATTTTAAAATTTCATGTAATTGATACAATTCTTCCATTCTTACAGATTACATGAAAATAATGAATGTCATGGTAAACAGTTTGACTAGAGATAATTTTCATCAAGGTCTACTATAATAACCCTCCATGTTTTGCTCATAAAAGAGACTATAACATCATAGTTTTTGCAAGAAAAAATTGTGGTCAAATATATTGTATGACTACTATAGAGATCTCAATTTAATAACTAAAATCATGTTAGTAAAGAATCAAGAAGAAAAACATTGATCTAGTAAATTTAAGTCATTAGTTATAGGCTTGACTTAAATTGATACCTCTTTATTAGATAAGCGTTTCTAAGGAGATATATGGAGGATTTACTTTGCTTCCAATAAACATTATTTTCAGTTCAGTCTAATTTTTTGAAACATGCGCTGGCTTCAGCTAGACAACATTTATTTTACTTTGTCACATGCTTTCAAATATGCCATCCTACCTGCCTGTAGGATGGAATCTCTAACCATAGGCCTAGAGTTTCCATCCTACATGGAAACTCTTCCCACAGGCATGTGGGTAGAGTTTGCATCATTCATGGAAACTCTATGCACAAGCGTATGGGTAGAGTTTCCATCTAAGTGTTAAATGATTCATTGGTATAGTTTGATTTACTCTCTCATTTTTTGAACATATGACTATCAATATATTTCTTGGTTTGTTATCCACAATTTATAATTTTACATGTAAGCATGATTAAACTTGTGACTTTACCCATCCTTCTCTTCACCTATTCTGAGAGAGAAGACCACCATTGTTGTTGACTTTTCATAAAATAAAACATCTTGGAAAACCAATGAATACATTAATATTCATATTATTATATCACATAAGAAACATTGTAAAGCCAAACATCAAAAATAAATTTCCTTACAAAAAAAATTCGTTCTAAAAGCATGGACACAATCTGAACAAAAATTGGTGAAGCATAACTTGTCATTAATCACTAAATGACACTCTGAAGATGAATATTACCAGTTTTGATAGAATTCCTTGATTAAATAATAAATACACATCCATGCACTTTTTCAGTTGTTCAAGATGAGAAAAGAGGTTGTCAATTGAAGAGTCCTTAATGCAAGTTAGTAGTAGAGTGCACTAGATACCTCATCATATGTATCAATGGCCCTGCGATCCTGCAAAACAAGAGTGAAAACATAGTATGAATAGATAAAACCTATTAATATTTGACCACATATTGAAGCCACCCTAGACCAAAATTTGAATCAAAATATAATGACAAGAAACTCAAAATTAAACAAAAAAACATTAGAAAACCACCCAACATAGTTGTACCAAAGGAATATTACCTCTTCACCATATTCATTGTTAAACATTCCATAGAGTAATACTTGACATATGTTACTTTTCATTGTTGACACATCATAGTCTCTTCCCGTATCCAACTAAAAGAGTCTTTAAAAAATAGAAATAATTATGCCTAAATACTTATACAGTGTTCCAAAAGCACATAAATATATACAAAAAAAACACAAATGTAGAGTATGCGTGGAAGAAGGCTAAAATTATAGGATAAGAAAACTTACTCTGATACTACTATGGTTTTAACAACTTAAAATATAATATATATTTACATAAAAACTAAAKACAAAKAAAGACATAAAACTAACATCACAATAAGGTTGAGAGGCATGAACAAAGAGGAATAAAGACACTATAAGAGAAACACAATATAGATGTTAGATGAAATCCCACAGCCTTGTTGGATTCCATCTATAACCATAGGCACATGGGAATATATGGCATCCCATAGACCTATTGGATGCCATCTTTTCCCAAAGGCCTCTAGGAAGAGATGGCATCCTAAAACCAAATCAAATTTTTATGCTAGACATAACAATAGGTAGTATGATTTATCCATTATTGGATGAGCTTGGACTTCAAGGTGAGAAATAAACTTTAATTTACTATGATAGCTTGTTAGTATAATGTAATCTTAACTTATGACCTTTTAATGGAAAGTTTGTATCATCCCAAAAATCAACAAGTTTCCTCACCTACTCTATCAGTTAGGATCCACTGACGATATTAGTATACCCTACACTATGTGTTAAGTGATGGTATAATTTTGTATGAACCTTGCATTGTAGGTAAATTTTGGGTTTCTTGTATTCCATTGTTGTATTTTACAAAAAATGGTGGGCCTTTGGGAAGAGATGGCATCCAACAATACTATGGGATGCCATCTCTATTGAGATTCCTGTGGGTAGAGATATGATGAAAATATTTTCATTAAGTCTCAAATGGGATGAAAGGAGATAGTTTCAAAGTCTTGACAAATGAATAATATCATCTTTTGCATGGTTTTTTGAAGCATTTTGCAGGCAATGGAGCCTTGTTGACCATGGGAAAAGGTGTCCCACCATTAAAGGAATGAAGAAATGATATGTTGCACTAAACCTTATTGAAGAATATATTGGCCCTCCTTTTGAATATAATGAAGTCATTTTTTAATAAAACAACCTAGATTTTAATGTGGAAAAGCTCATGGTTTCAGATCCTAGCATTCACATGGATAGTGTAATTTGGGAGCATCCCAAAGAAATTTCCTATTGATATGCAACAAACCCTCCTACTATCAAAGAACAAGTGTGCAATAATGCATGTGTTTATGGTTTAACAAATCAATCTAATGGATATTGTTTTGACAAAACTTAGACCATCCTTGGTATGAGAAAGTAAGGATTTGTGCACCTATCATATGATAATACTTTTGCTTCCTAGAAGGACAGTCAACTAGTAGAATCTAGATACAATGAATCCCTATGCACAACTAATCAAAGTATGTACGGTAATGAATTAAAGCCTAAGAACATTATTGAGAATGAAGGGATGTGGTTTGGTCCCTCCCTTGAATTTGATGATGGTGATATGATCCAAACTGAAGGAGATACAATTAATCATCCAGAAAAGGATTTCCAACCAAGGAGCAAAGAATAGTGCAATGAAAACCTTAATGCAGTTCAGTGGGATATAAACATGAACCTTGATAACTACATTCTCGGTTTCATTAAAATTATTGAAAATGAGTTAGTAATTGAACAAAATTTTCTCACCTTCAGTTTTGTAGAAAACCTTGTGGCTTCCAAACAAGAGGTATGTAATGATGCATACAATTCAAATAGCAAAGTGTCAAATAAATCTTAGCAACATGAAGACCAAGACCCAACTTTGGAATTCTGTAAAAATAAACCATCTTATCATAGTAGTGATATAACACATTCTTCCCATTGTGTTGCACTCTAAGAGGACCCGTCAAATGATAAATATGCCCATAGAATTCATATGTCAGGGTGATGATCATTCATAATTATATTAGTTCAAACTTGTATTCGTAATTTGATCCAAACAATGATGAAACTCTATTGGTATATTTTGATAGTCTTCCCATGTTTGACTTTAATAATGAAAATGAAGGATATGAGGAAAGATTTTTTCTTGTGGAATATTTACTGATTGAAATGCAAACTGAATTGTTTTCCCCTTTGGTTCCTAACAATATTCTTGAAGACGATATTATTTGTCAATCCCTAGACTTAGATGAAAACAATCAATATGATTATATTTTTGATGTCTTGGAGAGTGGAAAACATATTAGCATGGCCATTTATGAGGTGGGAATCAAAGGCTCTCCTGAAGTTCATGATATAATCAATGATCCCCCTAACCATGTTTGTGAAAAAAGTATTGGAACTACTAATGAAAATTACCTTTGACAAACCTACAACTTAATCTGAAGAAAAATAATGACAGGTCTTACATCATGAATTTTGAGAGATTTTCTATATATGATAACTATGGTACAATAAATAGGAGCACATGACTCTTCCTATGCTAAATTCATTCCATGAGCATTGTACGATGAAGTATTTTTTGTTTATTGCAGATCCTCACCTAGAAGAAAGAAATTTTGATTATAATGATATATTTGATGGATGTTAAAGCTTGAAAAGTTGGAAGTTAAAAATTGGTGAAGCCTCCAATAATACAGAGCCATGTCAGCCCAATATCACCATTCAATGATGTGAAAACCAAGGTTTAAATGAGCATGTGAAGAAAGGGAGTTGTTTTTTGTCATAGATCATCCTATATTATGGCATTTATCCATCGAGCTATGGTCCAATTCATGTAGAAAGGATAACTATGGGTGTGGATTGCTAATATATATATATAAAAGCCCATCACTAAAGATGGTAAATGTGGTGACATGGATGAGTATCAAGGCCCACTCAGTGATCATGAAAACTAGAGTAATTTTAATTAGGGATATACATATATAAGCCCATCACTAAAGATGGTAAATGTGGTGACATGGATGAGTATCAAGGCCCACTTAGTGATCATGAAAACTAGAGTAATATTAATTAGGGATATTCTTTCCTCAAAGAAAACTTGCTAAGAGAGATATGTGAAATGCTAATGTCTTTTTTAGACAAAGACTATAATTATGTGGAGCCAAGTAATGTAGATCTACAAATTGTAAGACTACCCATCATTGTAATATGGTGCATAAGGATCTCAAACAAAAACCCCACAATTGATCTCTGTGTTATTTTTCCTGTGAATCAGGGTTGTAGACAAGTTGGATCGTGTCCCCAAGTATGTGCAGAGGTCTTCCCTTACCAAAATAGTGATGGAAACCATGAACAAGCTACAAAAATGTTAAGTATGAAGAAAATTGGTTCAACATCGTTGAAGTAAGATGCCACTATAATTCATTACTCTTAGTATGGTGGAACAATTTGGGGTAGTTTGTAGAGAAAGGATGTATCATAATTTATTATTCATTTGAAATTTAAGTGTAGTCATGATATGAACAAACATCTTGATCTTATTCATGATAAAAAAAACAATTGGAACACATGACATAAAAGGGATCTAAATGGGTAATTACAAGTGACTATTGAACATCAACTTGGGATAACAAATTTTTTCCCAGCTAGATGTCCACATCAAGAACATAACACAAAAGAATATCGAGTGACCATTATTTACACTGTGAAATCACATCACAAATCAAAATAAATTGGAATACAAGCAACTATACCTAATGTGTAGTGACTATGTTTTGAGAAAGACATTAATCATGACCAATATTTTCAGATGGCTACCTATTTTATCAAGTTAGTTAGTACGCGGTATGACAAACCATTGTTTGATTGGCATTTTCCCACTAGAATTCATACAATTATTATAGTTGTTGATGATACTCAAGGTGAATTGGCACATGTATGGAAGATAGATGGTCCATCATGAAACATAAACTCAATATAGTGTGGTGACAAGAAAGCATGCACTGTGTTGGTGGATAATACCTACTTGTCTAAATCATCATGGAAATATATATAAAGAATCATGGAATACTCAGATTCATTCATACAACACCTTGGGGAATTTAACATTAATTGTTTTTCTTCAAAAATGTTGATCATGAAAATATTAAATAAATATAAATTTGGAAAATCAAATCTTACCATGAATCAGGAGAATTCAGAAATGGTCACTATTGATCTTTGTGTCCTTAAATATGCAATTGGAAATTACCTTGTCTTGATCCCATAATGACCTAATAAATTTTTGAGCCTTATTCTGGGAAAATTCTCCATCAAAGATGTCAACTGGACCTGGGTCATCTTCAAATTCTTGACAATTGCAAGGATACATGGATACTTGTTTTATTTTGTTCCATTCCTTAGACATAGTTTCCATCATAATGCTTAATCTTATTCAAAATAATCCTAAAATATGCTAAAATGGAAGTTTGTACCTTTTAGAGGAAGTATAGATTTGATATTTTCCCATTTACATGAAAATACTATTTTTTAACACCAAGATTGCTCTAGAGTTCTCATCCTAAATGAAAACTCTACTCACAGAAAGGTGGGAAGAGTTTTCATCCTAGATGACAACTCTTCCCATAGACCTACGGGAGAGTTGTCATCTAGGAGGTATGTGGGAAGCGTTTTCATCTAGGATGGGAAATCTTCTGATAGGCCTATGGGAAGAGTTTCCATCCTAGATGACAAATCTATCGACATACATTTGGGCATAGTTGTCATGTAGGATGGAAACTCTGCAACAATATTCATGATAAAAAATAATAGTTTCATGTAAATGGGAAAATATCAAAGCTATGATTCCTATAAAAGGTACAACTCTTCCCACAGTTCTATGGGTATATTTGTCATGTAGGATCGAAACTCTACCCACAAGCACGTGGGCAAAGTTTTCATTCTACATGACAACTCTTCCCACGAACCTGTGGGAAGATTTTCCATCCTAGATGACAACTTTTTCCACACACCTATGGGTAGAGTTTCCATCCTATAAGACAACTCTTCCAAAATACATGTGGGAAAAATTATTCGCACAAGACTATGGGAAATTTTTTCATATAGGATGACAACTCTACCCAAACACAAATGCAAAATATGGATTAATGGATGGATTATAAATTTGAACATATTTCAAAGGTAGGGTAATGGGTATTTGCATTCCACCCACTCTTTTAATATGGACTAAAAATTCCTAAGTGTGAAGTATGGACCTCCCAAAACATAATGAGCCACAAGGGTGTTGATTAAATTTGAGCCAATAGCTTTTATAGCTCTAAATCATGGATAAAAAAATAAAAAGGACCAAAAAGAGGACTTTATATCATATGGTTGTGAGAAGACATGGATTTTTGTACCATTGTTTTTAAATTCAAACCTTAATACAAAGCAATAGAGATGTAACAAAAATGAGTTACAAACAAGAGGTTACAGAGTTGTATACCTCAATATATACTTGTTTTCTTACATTTTCCCCTTGTACTCCCAATTGATCTAAAAAATAAAAAACAAATGTAGAATATTTAAGGAACATATTATGTTTTATATATTCAAAATAATTTGAGGAAAAGGATAACCTTGATTGACTACAATAATGTGAAGATTACTTAGGATTCCTTAAGTCTTCTTGTCCATAAATGTTGCATTGCATTCTATCAATGGAAATGAACCACATTCCTCCATGGTCTTGTGATTGTTTCCTATTTCCAACAACTCTTGATTTGTTCCATACAAAGCATAAGACAACAATGATGAAGAGTTACAAATGAGAAAATAAATCATATGTCTACTTTAAAAAAGATGAAATAATGTATTTTATAGGACATTATAGGGTTATAGAAATTTTTACCATTGCATCTACATAGGCCAACTTAAGTTTCAAATTCATTTTTTTGAACCTCCATGGCATATAACACTATAAAACACATGGAAAATGGAACTCAAGTTTAGATAAGATTTAGAGATCTTGAAATTCAATTTTTGATCTATGCAAGTCATTTAGAAGCTATACCTTTCCCAATTTTCCTCAATGTCTCATGTTTTTCTCCGATTGCTTCCAATTTATTGAGTCTAAATGGTTGGGATATCCATTGCCATAAATAAAATGCATACATGCTTCATCATTTATAAACCAACCATATTTACAAAACACTTTGAGAAAGGAGGCCCACCTAACATTCACACATGAAATAGAATATTGGCCAACTAGTTCTAAAATTCATCCCACATCTATGGGTGCCTATTTATGTGTATCTTTTTATCTACATTGACATGTGTACCTTGATATTTCATATTTAAAATTTTGAAGCCTCAAAGATACATGTTCTGTTCCTAGGAGTCTATGAAGAGATGCATCCAAGACATGACCTTCCTAGGAGTTACACTATAACACAATGTGACATAACTGATGAGTTAATATTGGCATTCTCTCAAACCATCAATAGAGCTCAGGTTTTGTATTCATGAGTTTTTAATACATTGTGCAATCCTGAAAAGTATGTTTCAACTTTCACCATAATCTGGCATAAAAAAAATCAGTGATCTCATTATTCAACAGAGTAGGTTAGGGGAGATATTAGTGTATGTATTTGTGTATAACCCTTTGTGTATTAGTTTCTGTAGTGTGTGTAGGATGGAAACTCTACCCACAGGCATGTGAGAAGAGTTTTCATCCTACAAGATTGTAGGAAGAGTTAACTCTAGGGTTCTAAAACTCATGTACACTATGGAAATGATGAGGAGATACTCAAGTCATGTCTACATTTAACCATATAAACATTGCTCAAAACATTTATGAATTGAACTGCATTTTATGGAACATGAAACTAGACTCATAGGGTACAAATTATTTTAAAAATAATGCTATGGAAAGACATCGTTTTTTGGCAATTTATGGTGCTCGAGATAGAAAAGTTTCCAATGAAAGTATTTGATACATATTATCCTCAAATAATAAGGCCACATATGAATATAAATAAAGTAAAATAAACATCTCGATTGCATAAAAATGAAATGATAACATACAATGTGTTGTACAAAAGTAACACAATGTTCCATGAGTCCCATCGAATATAGGCCATTGAAGACTGGTTCTCACATTTTTTCTTTTTACTTTGTCTCTTTACTGCAATATAAATTATTTTTCTTTGTGTCAGTTCTTTCAGTGGTTTATTTGAAATAATTACATCCTCTATTTCAAGTGTAGCACTGCTTTTCCCTTGATCATTTCATTTACAATAAATATTTTGTTAATGAAATGTTTTCATAACATAAAAATAATTAATTTAAGATACATAAAAAAAACAATATTGATCTTAAAGACTTAATATCGATAAGTACCATATAACTCGCTAGTAGATGGTTTGGAAAAAATCACGAGTAGATGGAATAACATTTTGGTGTGTCTTAGTAGTAGTGTTTGGTGAAGGGAAAATAAATGTCTCTTGAACTCTTTTTCCTTTATTACAAGATATTCCATACCAATGTGATTCAATGTAGGTATCTTTGCCATATTTTATTATTGGCCTTGAATGAGCAAGAGCTTTACTCTATAAGCATGAACATGAAAAGGTAAAATTTGAAATTTCTTAAGATCCAAAATGGAAATCAAATGCATACCATTTATACGTAAAAGTGACTTACAATTGGTTGTGTAGTTACTGATCTTTTAGATTGTTTCATCCATGAGTTAAATTTTTGTTCACTTGATGAGGAGTGGCATCGGAGAAATGAGAGGCCAAATCTATTGCAATATCCATATTAATTGTAGTCAAACAATTTTCATATTCAAGACAAAGTTGGTTTTTAATAGTTGGAGGCACACATTTTCTTTGTTTTTGTTTATATAAGATACCTTATGATATCATTAGTAGATTAACAAATTTTCCCCAATATCATTAACAAGACACATTTTATCATGGTCAAATGTGTTTTGATAATCCATACCATTGCAACATCTTTGTGATCCTTTATTTGTATTCAAATTTTTTATCTCCTTGTGTTTACGTTCCACTACCTCATTTCTTAAACGACCCAAGGTATGAGGATGGAAAGCCTTAGTCATATGAAGAGCATATGCCCCTTTAATATGCATGTAAGGAACCGTCTCATCTCCTAAAAAAGAGGAACAAAACCAAATCCACTCACTTGCAAATTTTTTGATTCTACAATGAATGCTCCACATGTTGAGTAAAAATTAGAATACACCCACTAAACACATGATTTAATTGCATTAATACTACATGAAATATAATTGTACCTTTACTCATACATAGAGGAATCACTTCCTATACACCCTTGCAATTGAAAAGTGTGGGATTCTCTGTAATCCCCCGACATTCTCACCAACTTTTTGTATTTTTCTTCATCTAGTATATTTTTAATAACCTGAAATGTAAAATGACTATTACTTGAAAAAAATTTGAATACCAATAATAATTTTATACGTTTAAAAAAATTAGTATACCTTCAAAATTCCATCATGTTGACTGAGGATTTTGTCTAGAATTGCTCCATCATATTTCCCATAATTGAGATCCATGTACTCATTGCTTTTATGATGAATTGATTCCCCAATATTACATGCAAATCCAATTCATTCTAGATCATCCCAAAGTTGAATGAACTTTGATTTTTCAAGCCCTTAGTTGGATTTCTCTTTTTAAACTCTTGTTATATTATCCAAACCTCAAAAAAAATTTAAAAAACAATTTGAAATCCAACATGATGAGCACAATATACCAAATTGGACATTGATCTA
The DNA here is from genome assembly GCA_032191745.1 of Picea mariana. NCBI lineage: Eukaryota > Viridiplantae > Streptophyta > Pinopsida > Pinales > Pinaceae > Picea > Picea mariana. The sequence goes on from JASDQU011403378.1 coordinate 26,037, forward strand.
GGTTTCAACTACAATTTCCAACAAGTTAATTTATATATTAGCAAAACAATGAATTCTATTTTAAATGAACATTAAGAGGAAAAACACATACCTTTTCATCATTTGATCGATCCATGGGATAGTTATTAATCACAACTAATGAACTACCATGTAAACATGGTTATACATCAATGGTGAAAATATCAACTTGGTCTAGCCATCCTTTACTTGAATCTAATGAAGGGTTCAATTCCTAAGATGTATCATTACATAATAATTGACATATAATTACTAAAAACATAAAGGTTGATACACCAATTTAATTAATAAAACTTACCAAAGGTAACTTTGAAGACAGTGAATGAAATTTTGCAACTGAACTTGTTCTATCCCCTTCTTGAATAGAATGTTCCTATGTAACCATGTGTTTATCTCTTTTTGAGCATGCACACTATGGAAAAAACGTATTCCCCATCGGTGACACTTTTCCATGACATAGTAATTGAAAATTTGCAACAAGATCATGGAACTCAATCAATTTTACATTCACTACTATTCCATCACTCATTGCAATGCCATTCTGGCAAACCATTTTTACTTTTTTCATTAGGTTGTTCTCATTTTATGGATCAATAACATGTTCTAGAACTTGCCTGTATTTCTCTTTTCCATCCCATTTTCCAATGCTTATCAAATACATTAAACCATTATCTTGTAGAAGTTGAAGTAATATCTCACATAATTTCCCACCTCTATCATAATGGAGACAAGAATCAATGCCAATATTAAAATCCGTATCTTCAACCATTTCACTTAATCTCTTCTCCAAGGATTCAACCATATAGGAAGCATATGCCCATACCATTTTTACCATAAATACAAAGGTAAAACCATCTGTTCTTTCTCAACCCATATTCAATTTATCAATTTCATTACCCCATATTTCCATTTCCTCACAAATTAATGTTGCATTAACTTGCTTAAATAAGCAATGATTGCCAATGCACTTTAGATATTGTAATGCATTATGATTCATACTTGATTCAATAAAAAATGAATCCATTTTCCTAGGAGTGAAGTTCTTACGAATATCTTCCACAACAATTGAAGGAATATTTTCAAGAACTCCATATAAATGCTTCATTAGATCTTTGAATTTAGAACTTACATAAAAATTGCTACTTAAGTAGTTTCCAATTGCACCAATAATGTCACATTATTCCACATTCTCAATTGTTTTACCAGAGTACCAATTACCAAGATCCATTAATTTATGTTTTCCCTCTTTAACTCTCTAGTTAAACCATCCATATCGCTTCTTGAGATCTAATATGTTTTTTCTTGAACGATGAGCCACATCCCTTCTACCATGTTCAATTTCCTCTTGTACATGAAAATAACATGAGTGACCATCTAGTTATATAGGAGCTAGTAATTCTTAAGAAACAACAATATTCTTTTGGTCATGTTGATCAACAAGGATTGATGGAGTCAAAGAATCTATTATTTTTCCCTTTGATTGGGGTGAAATATTTTTTTCCCTCCAACTGTGGTGAACTGAAGGACTATGTTATGTGATCCCAAATTAGGAACATTAAAAGCATAATTTTCTCTCAGTGGATCTCTTTGATTGGGAACATATTTTGTATTTGGTATTTCTAAATTATCCATTATGAAAAAATCCCAATAACCTACACAATACCAAAAAAATTATAAATGTGATGTTCTCTAATTGTAAGAAAAAAAATAATTGAAATTAGATTTTAGTTATACTAAATTCAAGCCCTAAATTGTTTATAGAGAAGAAAAAATCATAATGTGTCAAGACTAACTATAATAGTGTAACATGGATCCATGTCAACGACGAGGGAATATGACCTCCCCAAAGAAAAATCGTAGTAGGGAATAAAAAAACTCCCTAGACCAATGTTAGAAGTTTAGGACATTGACTAAGAACTGGTTAAGACATTCTCCATGCTCATCAATGACATACCAAAATAAAAATAATTAGTTATTGAAGGTAACAACATGGTTGCACCAAAAGGTTGGGTGTAACTAGAAATCAATGGAGCCAAGATTCTGATTGACACCACTATGGTGGACTGAACCACACTGGTCATTTGGTTAGACACACCAGAAGGGAAGATCCCACTGGTGATGATTACCGACATGGGATTTGTAGGGTCTCGCGACCCAAAACATTCTAGAGTGCCTTCCATTATGACCCACTGAAGATGGTGACTGTAAGTGAAGTCTGACTCGAGAGCTGAAATTTGCACAAAAATAGGACCATTAGTTCTAGTTAATGGAGGGTTGAACGACTAAGCAAAGTCTTTGACTCCAAGATATGATATGATTACAACCTCTGGAGTAGAAGCATTAGTTTCTGCGAGTTCCATGTCTATGGTCTAGACTGGACCAGTGGGTACGAAAGTGTCAGATCGATCAAGTCGGTGCCTCAAGGGAGGCGACAAAGGACTCAATCCTTCTTCTTCAAGGGGAAGACCTTCCTAAGAAATCTACGATCGCATAATATAGCAATATAAAATCACTAAAAGAAATAACAATCACAAACAACTTTACCAATATCTCAACTCAGGTGGATTAGGTCTTGAGATTGCAATAGTAACAAAGTAAGAAAATGACCTTCCAGATGAAAGAATGAGTTGATTAAGTATCATGAAACAATGAACGAAGGAGTGATAAGATGTTACCCAACCTCCACTAACCAACCTTATATGGTGAAACTACTCGCACTTCACTGGGAACCCTCCAATAGTACTGAAAAGTGTGATACAAAGTCCACCCCAGGTACCACTAGAAAACCCCCGCAGTCACCTATGATATTCCTAGGAATAAAAACTAAGGTCACCAAATCACAGTCAATGTATAGGAGGTATATTCCACAGTCGATATCAAACGTATGGATAGGGTAACTAAGCTCAAAGCCTAAAAATAACCGCCTCTCACGGAGGTAAGGGAACTGATGAAATCCCGAATATATGATCTCCCTACTACGCTCAGATAAGATTCAGAGGGGTTACCTCCTTGACTCTCCTTTACATGACCTCGTGTTTGAATCCTATTTTAGAGTATATTCCTTGCTATAATTATATGAAATTATCTTTTTCACTCCCTATCTCAGACTCCTAAGTTTTTTGGGGGGCTTGGATAAATTAACTCTCAAACCTAAACGAAGGCCCTAGCATAAAACTAGTTTGTTTACCCTAATGAAATGAAAATACCTAATTGAGTTTAGTTAACGTTCATTTTATAGGTTGTTGTTTACTCCAAAAAGGGTGATGAGTGAAATTGAATGTGTTTTGATAGACTCAACAGAAAATGAACTTAAGAGCATCAATGCAAAATGCATTCCTTCACTGAAAATACAAATGTAAATAATGCTTCAAAATTTAACAAAATCAAACTCTTTCTTCTTGATATGAAAATAATGAAATTTTTCTTGTATATGAAATGCACCTACTAATCAAATGAGAGACAATTAACATGATTTTGGAATTCTTCTCATCAAAACTACAGAAACAAAATATTTTTGTTTTAGAAAGTACAAGAGTAAATTCAAAGAGAAAACATCCATATAATGAACTTTTCTTTTTCAGAAGTAAATGGAAATGGAAAGTATGAAAGTTGACAAACACACACTCTTACAATTTTTTTTTATGCAAGTCAAGAAAAAAATAAAGCAAAGGGAAAGAAAGACCGCAAACAAATGTCTATACACCCTATAAAAAAATGCAAGGACAGTGAGGAGAGTGTAACATTCACCTAGAAAATCTTTTTAAAACCATACAACTATTTAAAGAAAAAAAAACCTAAATGCATATGATAGACAAGAATATCACACATAAGTGAAAAAAATGCAGAGGTCAATCAGTAGAACGAAAAATGAAATAAAAACTTTCCTAGTGGTGATTGGTGAACAAAGAACACAAAATACTTTGATGAGCTTAACCCCAAAAAGGTTTATTTGTTCTCATTTTGTGTCATATTTGCATATATTTTATTGCTTATGGTAAATATCAACAAGATGAACAATTGAGATCCCAAAAAACAAAAAAAATCCCTTTCATTCAACTTATTTGACATATTACTTATCCTCAGAGGAAATTCAGTGAGATCTCCAAGTTCAAACCATTTCAGTTTTCAGTCTGCATTAAAATCTGAAAGTAATGTACTCAATCTTATTATAAGATGAAAATATTACTATGTGATATGGGAATCATAAGGATATTTTGAAAGCTACATATCTCGTCTTTTATGGAATTGAGTTTGATCATTGGCATCATTCATGAAGATCTTATGATGAAATGTTTTGTGTTACGTCTTAAAAGGAATGAAAGGGGATGATTTGAACATCTTGGTAGAGGTCAAAAATCTTATTTTGCAAGATTTGTTCAAGAATTTTGTAGATTATTGAGCCCTATTGACCATGAAAAATGGATGCCCATTGTTGAAAGAATTAAGGAAATGTTCGGTGCACAAAACCCTATTGAAGAAGCTCCTAGATATCCCATTGAAGATGATGAAGCCATTGTTGAAGGAGACATCCTAGATTTAAAATAATATAAGTTCTTGGTTTCTAATTCTAGTACCATCATCAATAAACAACTCAAAATCTACTCCT